>JAPYYQ010001895.1:0-26056 GCA_030522585.1 Anagyrus pseudococci
AACAAGGCACTCTTGATGATTGAAAAAACGAACCTGGACATTGAGAAGGTGATCAAGACATTTGGCGGTGCGGAGAAGGAGCGCGGGGAAGTAAAAATCACACAAAAATCCCGGAGTAAAACAAAACAGAGCGCGATATCAGAAAATGAGAATCACGGGCCAAGGTGAAATAGGAGACGGTTAGAGAGCACGGGGGGGGGGCAAAGAGAGTCCACGGAGAAAAGACAGAAATATAAAGAGGGCGAGAATGAAAGAGGGGTTTATCGAGGAGGAAATAAATAAGAGGCCCTGACTCTCTTTTTTTTCACTGCCATTCGCACAGGCCGCGATGCTGACAATCGCTCATTAACACATTTTTCACGGGACCTCTAGCCCCCGCCTCACTCCCACCCGACCTCTCTCCCTTCGTGCCCTCGACTTACGCGCCATTCAACATCGATGATTGCGCGTGCGCCCGTCATATCAGCTGTGCAATAGTGAGAGAGAGAGAAAGAGAGTTCGAGTACGAGAGCGTTTGAATGAAAGCGCGCGGGGAGCGAGAGCAAAAAAAAATAGGCGCGCTCGTTCGTTCGCTCGAGCGAGGGCGAGTTTTCAACGGCGGGATATAGAGGAAGAAGGGTGTGTAACCTAGCGGAGAGAGAGAGGAAAAATGAAAGAGAGAGAGCGAGCGAGAGCATGGGGAAGGGGTATGAAGAGCGAGAGAGGGGAGGAGTAGAGAGAGGGAGAAAGGTAGTGCGGGGTCAAATAGCGGCCAGAATGCGTGGTGATTGCCGGAGGGCCGCATAATTGCACCCTTTGTGGTGCAATCAGCGCCGCAACTTGCCCCGGCGCCTCGACTAGCTCTCGCTCTCTCTCTCTCGCTCGCTCTCGCTTGCACCTTCGCGTTTTTTTTCACTCACTCTCAGGGGGGGGTCTTCCTTCGACGCTCGTCAGGCTGGCCTGACTTTTTTTTCTCTTTCTCTCTCTCTCTCTCTTTCTCCTTCTCTTTCCACGGCGCTCACTTTTTGCCCAAGTTTTGAAAGGCTGATTTTTCGAACTCCACCGTGCGAGCACGCGCGCTGATGAAAAGCCCCGTTAATTTTTCAGGGGTTTGTGTCCGGTAATGACGCTCAACGTCCTCGCTCCCTGATAAAATAAGCTCGATCTATTTTTGTTTTACCTCTTCTCTTCTTCGATTTTCTTTTTTATTTTTTTTATAGAATCTATATTTCATGTTTGATATCGCGTACATCAAATCGTAACTATTGTGTATCTTACCAGCCATACTTTTAGAGCGTTCGCCATTACCCACACACCAACGTACATCCCTTCTCTCTCTCTCCCCTCCAGTCATTAATTCAAGCGTAGATTCAGCCGAGGCGTATCATCGGCCCCTCGAGGCCCGTCACGTCCCGCCGAACTTGCGCAGCTCATTTCCAAATATCGGATTAAGGTCAGGCCGCTTGATTCAGTTAGTTAGGGCTATAGAGGGATAGCCTGCCGCTGCCGCTGCTGCTTCGAGCCGATTGATTTCGGACCAAGGCAGAGGAAACGGCCGTGCGATCATAACGATCTCTCTCTCTCTCCCCGCGGCTCTGCGAAATTAAACCGAGAGAAGCAAAAGAACCGCCTCTCGACTTGGAGATATTGCCTCGGACTGCACGCGGGGGCATGTATATCCGTCGGCGAGCGCAATAGCGAGATCGATTCCAAGCGTGTATATAGTTGCACAGGCAGCAGGGCGCGCTTATTAATCGGCTTTATCGCGCGATTTCGCGCGTTTCGAGCTCTCGTCGGCCCTAGCACAAAGGCCCTTTGATTGAGGCGGTGCGCGTTGGATATCCGAGCGCGTTGCCGCTGCGGCTAATTGCATTTTTGTCAAAGGTACATAATGCGGGGGCCCCCCTTCTCTGCCCAAGCTTCAGAAGGATAGGCAGGAAGGGGAAGGCAGCAGAGCGCAATTACGCGGCCTGTTGATGAATAATTCAATTGTGCGCCGGCTGAAATAATAATTGTATTACATTAATTGCGTTCATCGATTTGTTGCCCGAGCTCCGGCGTGCAGGCCCTCCGTTGGCTCTGTAGAAAAGCTAGCCGCGGAATTTGACGCGCGCGCGCGCGTCGTTGCATTATGGCCTATTGGCGATTTTTGTTTGTTGCGCGCGCGCGCTCGTTCTTTTTAGTCTCTCTCGCTAACGCTTCTCTATGAAGCAGCCTCCCTTCTCCATCCCGGGCTCACGGAAAGTTAATTAATTTTAAAAGCTCGCGATTAATCGAGAGCCGCGAGCTTGCCTGCAGCCTTCTTTCGTAATTAATTATCCTACCGCTTGCGATAATGAACAAAAAAGAAAAAAAACCCAAAAAAAAACACAAAATTGATATTTTTCAGTCGGTGTATAGCTATCCTTTTTCACCCTTTTTAATTTCTCTCCTTTCATCTATACACGCCTGGATATTTAACAGGCAAACAAGTGTCTTCTATTATTAGCTCGTTATAACGAGGCCGAGTCCAAAAAGAAGTCGAATATTCCGCAGTGGGCCTTGTTGCTCTTTTTGCCGCAGGCAGCATCGTCGTCCCTGAGCTCTCTAAGATATCCGTACCCAAAAACACGTGCGCGAAAGAACGGCTGTTGGAGTCTATAGAAACGAAAGCCGTAGCACGGTCTGGGAGTATAAAAAAGGGCCACTGTAGACAACGGTCTCCGTCATCTTTTGAGCGCTCAGGGAAAACAGCTGTGAACGAGAGAGAGAGGGACCTCTGATCTCCTCCGGCAGCAGCGGACCTCCTTGGCTCATTACTGTCTCGCCTCTGTGTGTCAAAAGGCAAACACACGAACACGCGCTCACACACAGAGAGCGGCAGTCTTAGCGCATGCTGCCCGAGACCGCAGGATGTTTTGACTCGGCTGCCGACGGGGCGCTGATATTGTTTCGTTTCACGGTCGCCGAGCTCCCTGCCTCCCTTTATCCCTCTCCTGCCTGCTCCTCCTCCTCCTCTCAACCCGCTCGATCTCTCGGCCGACTTTCCCGGCCGCTCCTGCCGTCGTCCCTAATTGTCTGCTCCGTGGACTTCCGGTTCGTTAAACGGCTCCTCTTTTTCTCTGGCCGCCCGTGTGCTGGCTCGGCCAGGCTATACCCTCCCTGCTCCGGGCGCCCGCTGGCGGTCTACGCTCTCTCTCTCAAGACCCGGGCTCTTGATGATGCAATCAAGAAACATGATTTCCATCGGTTCCCATTCGCTGCTCCTCCTCTTCTCTACGCGACCCCAGCGCGCTTCTCTCTCTCTCTCTCTTTTTCGCTTTTTTCCTCCCCCCCCTACCCACTCCCCCTCATCCAGCAAACCCCCCCCCCCTCTTTCCGCCCCCTCCGTCCACAGCCTTTTGGCTTTCACGTTGATTTTCGTGCTCCGAGTTTATATTGATTTAATGGAAGTTTAGTCGGCCACTTTAATGCGCTTAATGACGGATGAAAAAAAAAGTTATACTCGGTTAGTTTCGCTACTCTCGCTCGCGCGCAAGAGAGAGAAAGAGAAGCGGTAGCCGTGGCTCTGGGCGCGCTCGGTGAAGCGCGATTATTCGATGGAAAAGAGAATTTGCGTTAAACATTTGACAATTACCGAACATTTTAACGACTTAAAAATGCGAAAGTAATCTCCCCCCTTTTTCCTCTATGCGTATACATAAGTAAATTTTGAGCAAGCAGAAAATTCGGTTATCCTTACGGTAGCCGCGGCTGTAATTTTCAAGGTAAAAAAAAATAAAAGCTCTTGTAATCAAAAGACTGTGTGTGCGTGTGCGTAAGCGTACGAAATCGATTACTCGTCAGAAAGAGAGTATAACCACGATCCAATCTGTCGCGCGCTAACGAACGTCCTGTGTGCGTATATATACACACATTGCGGAAGGTATACGATATCTAAAAGCTGCGCAAAACGACGCTGGGGAGGGGAAAAAAAAGGAACGAGGTAGGCCTTAAAATAAATTGAAGAAATTTTAATTCCCGACACACAATCCCATCAACGCTGAAGCGTACAACACGACAGCTAAAACTCCGCATTAAACGAGTGGGTAGGTAAAGCAGCGGGAGGACCTACTTTAATTAACTTGGGCAATTTTTCTCTCTATACAAGCGAGAGCTGAACAAAAAAAAGAAAGAAAGAAGAAGCAAAGAGGGGGGACCGAGAGCAAAGCTAGTCTAGCGGGGTTATAGCGTAGAGGGGGGGGGTATAGGCCCCGGGGGGGGGGGTGGTGGTGCTCTTGAAATAATACGAGGCGGCGTCGCGGCATAAACTGTGCATCAGCACTAAAAGCTGTCATTTACTGTAATCCGGAATTATGGAGATTCCGCGGCTCTGTGGGTACGCTCTCGCTGATTGCAGCCGGGCCGCCGGCAGCGGGGAAAAAGAGGCGCCGATGCCGACGAACGACGTGGAACGGGGAAAATGGAAGATGGAGAGGAAAGCCCGGGCGAGAGAAAGTCGGAGAAAAAGAGCGGCATTAACCTCTTTTTATTTCTGATCGAGGCGCTCCCCCCTTCCTCCCCGCGAGCGAGACGCGACTCTGCCATTTCGCTCGTTCGTTCGCCTCAGCCACCCCGGTATACACCCTCTGGTGCGGTGGCAATCGGGCGAACACTCGCCGAGTGCATTAGCTGTCTTTCTTTTGGCACTTTGCGCTCGGGCACGTACGAGCGAATGAAGCTACCCAATAATTGAAGCTTTTCCGCGTTTATGAGAAATGCGCGGCATGATTAGCGTATATAGATTGATGACGCGTGAGTGTGCATCTCGCTAATTTGGCGATTTTAAATTTCAAGGCTTCCTTTGTTTATGGTATACTTCACGCTAAATCAAACGCCGGCAATTTTATTGTTCAAATTCAGCGATCTCGCTTTAACGATCGGCTAATAAAACGTTTGCGAAACAATGCAAGACAATTTCAATACTAGATCCTCGGCAAAATAATATCGCTCTCGATTCATCCCACCCCCCTCCATTCGCCCTTTTCTTTCTTTTTTTTCGACGACCGGTCCCATACAATTAGAGGACAAAGAAAGCAGAGCGACCGGCTCATTGTGGCCACGTGAATGACACGGGGGGGCCTCCAAGAGCTCATAACACGCATCATTGGAATTACATTTTTTTATTTTCAAAGCCTGATGGGTAGTTGATGGAGAAGGGGGGTTAGGCGGGGACTCCGCCAAGAAATAAAATAATAAAAGAGTAATCTGAATAGGCCATTTGTTTGATCGACGATAAATAAAACTGATATAACGTGGCTAAACGGCATAGCGGCGGCGGCTGAATGAAGACGCCGCAGTCAATGAGTCGCTCGATAAATCCGCATAGCTCTCTGGCATCGTCTCTTTCTGCCACGCGGCGGCGGTGCTCTCTCTCGGTTACGCTCGGCGAACGAGCACGAATGGGCGCAGTCGGAGAGCTCTGCGCGGCTCTACGAACAAAAGGGCGTTATTTGAAGGAAAAAAGAGAGATGCGGAGAGCCGGCGTATTAAGAGTTCGCCGATTAGCGATGACTCACGCTCGATGATATCGGTGGTTAGGAGGAGCGAGCTAAGGCAGAAACTGTGCTCTCAGGTAAAAATTTCATCAATTAGCCCCGGGTGAAACGGCGGGGAGGGTATTTGCGTATCGTTAATTCGGCCAAGTCTAACCCGTCCGTCCTCGAAATGACCATACATAGTCGGAGGACGCGGGAGATTCGCTTAATTAAACGTAGTATTTGCTCGGGCCGGTAACGAGCGCCTTCCAAATATTAATCACTCGACGTCGTAGTCGTTGTCGGTGATGGTCTGGCCCCCGTTGGAAGAAAAAAAGAGGAGCCTATACCGAAAGCCCCGAGTGTACACGCACGCACACAGAGTCGCGCGCGAGAAATCCAATTTCCGCGGGCAGACACACACACACATACACCTCTTCTCCCTTGCCTCCCCGTCAAATGCGTAACACGCGCGTATATACCCGGGCCCCGAGAGCAAACAACCTAAGGATAATGAATTTAATCCCACCTGCTGGTTGAGAGGGAAGGCTGGAGGGGGGGGGGGCAGGCGACCAAGAAGTACGCGCGAGGGCGGACCGCTGTGAGAGCGCGGGGGCTATTAGAGCCCCAGCGCTAAGAGCCGACAGCTATAATGAGCCGGCCATTAAAAGCCCAAGCCTCTCTCTCGCTCACTAGATGGACGTGTACGCGTTCTCTCGCTCGCTCGCGAGCGCCAGCTGCGCGGCAAATATAGATTATTACTGTTAGTGATGTTGTGACTGAACGCTTCTTCTTCTTCTCCGCGTCGTTTTTATTTTGTCCGACGGAGAGTGGGGTAACTTGCTTTGCCAGTGCCCTGTAGATATATATAAACTTTGGTGAGCGACGTTAATTAGACTTTCGCTCGAATTCCGCGGCGAAGAAACGAAACTTTTTAAATTTTCAGTCGCATTGTGTACGCAATAGATATACAACGCTAAATTTACGCGTTGTCGAAAATGAGCGTAAAAAAAGCTCATTTATCTCGCGAAACAAACGATGCTATTATACACTGCATTGAGCTTTTCTGGTGTATGTGTGTATATACGCAGCATGTCCAATACACATCGAAGCAGAGAGATCGGATGTCCCATTAACGTAAGGTAATTTTTGCAAGTGCTCGGGTATACGGGAAGTACACCAGCGAACGGACATGCGAGTGAGAGAGAGGGAGCGTGATTCACTCGGGAATAGCAATAACGAAGCGACACTCGACGTCCGACTAATCGCCAGAATCGTCGCTGTCCGGACGTGCCCTCGGCTCTCCCATCCTCGTCGGAGGGCATTAGGATATTAGATTTCGTCCCTCCTATCTTTCTCTCTGCGTGTCTCTCTCTCATCGTACTGGAGGGGAAGAAAGATCTGGTCACACATAAAAAAACATGGATTTCCGCTCTTTCTCTCTCTTTCTCGCGGTTGAGCAATGATACAGCTCTTCCCTGCTGTGCTACCTCTTTTTCTCAGCATCGACTAATGTAGACGACGCTCGGTAATAACCGTCGTAAACGCGCGGATGTGTATTCCGTATGTAGCCGGATAAATATATACGTTTGGCCGAATTTCGTAGTCGGCGCTCACCACTGCTCGTCGGCCCCGTATTGTCGAATTATTAATAAATGGAAGCGAGCTGACTATCCTCGCGCTCTATATAGCTAACCACGGCTGAACTGGAATTCGGCTTCGAATCCCCCCTCCCCTCTCCCCTAAGTGAATCCACTTAGAGTCCATTAACATTTGCTCTCGTTGTGCCTCCAAAACACTCGCTCGTTCTCTCTCTGTTCTTGAGGGCCTGTTTTCCCGTAAAAAGCCACTTAAGCAGCTGATACATCAGGGAGGGATACTAGCAACAAACTGTAGCGCACTATATACACAGAGACAGAGGGTAGAGTCAAGAGAGGATGGGAGAGAGCGTTGGCTGTGTCCAGTGAAAACACGCTGCAAAAAGGGCTTGCAGGGGATCGGAAGGAGAGAGAGAGAGAGCAGGTTTGCACTTGACGTTGGCCGGATCGTTTCGGGATGCGACATCGGCGCGCTTTTAAAAATAACCCCCGGACAGAGTTGATGCAGGAGGGGAGAGAGAGCTTGGATTACAGAGCACAAAGTAAGCCTTAGAGCAGCCAAGAGAGAGAGCGAGCGCTCGAGTAATTGCGTAATCCGCGTATAACGGACGCGCTTTAGTACACACGCCCCGCCACCTTTCGCTGGCAATTGCCGTTAAGGAAAACAGCGTTATTAGCCGACGCCTCGGTATAACCAGGCCCTGAACAAAGAGTGTAATGGAGCTGCCGCCGCTGCTACTCCTCCTGCAGTATACGCGGTGAGCGTGTAATCGCCCCGGCATGCCGCCTGGCTTGATTTATATCACTCGTTTCTGATGACGGGATATTTTATTTTTTTTAAAAAAAGACCAGACGAATCGCGTATTCTCCAGAGTTGCGTCGAATGTAACTGAATTATTTTGTTTAAAAAACAAAAAGAAACGAGCGATACGAAAATTCTCGCAAGCTTAAGGCGCTGTAAAACGATTACAGGCCGAAATCCCGTCAACCGTAATATCATCGATCGGCTTTCGATTGTTCGGATAAGACAGGCGTGTAGCTTCTTCTCCTCCTTTTTCTTCGCTTCGAGGGTACTTGCGGAGAGGAAGAAAGAAAAGCCAACTTTCCGCCGGCAACCTGCTTGGTTGCAGGTCTATCTCTCGTCTAAATACAAGTGCGCCTCCTCCGCGGGGCTTTTATCTTCTACAAATAGGCCCGCAATCCCAACGACGCGACACGTTCCTGGGGCCCTGTAAACACTCCCTCGGCTTGTATATTTTTTCGACTAGCCCAAGTGTTTATTTTAATATTACCGCTGCAGGCCGGCAGTTGTTGATTTCTCTCTTTCGTTTTTTTTTTATTTCAATCCTACGCCAACCTATTTATGTACACATTTTTATTTCCATTGCTAAAGCTTTTTCTCTCTCTCTTTAATTAAAAGCGATGTAAATGCACTACTCGTCGGCCGTTTAATCAAATTATGTAAACGACGCTCTCGCAGCCGTTACACATTTTTTTCTCTCTCTCTCTCTCTCTCTACATTTCTTTCCAAGCCGGCCGCGTTATATATATATTTATCACTCTATAAAATTATAAGTTTATCAACGTTTCAGCGGCTTTTAAATCCAGCCTTTCGTTTATCGAAAAGTGCGGCCGCGCAAAAATTGAAATTCCACGTAAATGACTTTTTAATGCAGACGAGAAGAGAGGGAGAGAGCGAGCGAGATAGAAAGCTCGGCGACTAATTTATCACCTGCATAATATCGCCCGAGTATTATCCAATGGATTGTTCATTATTCGAATCTCCCCCTTCCCCCGGCTTCTCTCCTCCCCTTGATCGTAATATAACGCTATCACAAAAGCCAATTCGATAAACGAGTTCGGGCCCGCGCATGTATAGTCTCTCTCTCTCTCGAGCGAGCGGGCGCGCGCCTGTATATTTTATTCTCCGCTGATATCGTAATTCCAGCGACCGGATTATACTTCCGATAATTGCGCAAACAAATCTCCAGCTCTACCCCCCACCCCCTTACTCTCTTGCTCCGCATCTGCCCACCATCTAGATGACTGCCTGCAGATTCGCTTTGCGAGAGAGTTACGGACTCTCTCTCCCTCTCGATGTTGGAAAGCTCGAAAATTACTTCACACCTGCACGATTTTATTTCAAGATTTTAGAATATTTTACGATTTGGGATCTTCGAAAAATTGATTATTTTTTTCACCATAGCGATGTAACTCGAGTTTTCCGCGAATAAACATATACGTAATTTTGTATTTCATTGATAATGGCAGTTCGAGAGGCGCGTTGCTCTTAGTAATATGCAGATGCTATTCCTCGAACTTATTCAAATATGATTAATGAACGAGCTGCTGGAAATAAGATTATTTCGGCCATGGAATTTTCTGTTAAAAGCGTCGTTGAGAAGTGGCTTCGTTTAACTTAATTACAATCTACGCGGCTTTAGTGGTTATATTCGCTTATACGCGTGTGCATTAACGTCTGCGATCTTTCGCATATACACGCGAGGATTCTCACTCTCCGCGCGATATGTATCGGCGCGGATGTATGTATACGCGAGAAACTGTTTATTACGAGGCCTCGTGCGCCGGCGTTTGACTAATTAAGCAACTGTCTGCTCTTATTTTGTAATTGTTCCATTGCATCGCCGTTAATTGAGACTTTCGTTCCTTTCGGAAACAATAGTCATTCATTACTTTTTTTTTCCTTCTTCGTTATTATCCATACGCCGGCCCATACAGCTTTTAATTACGCTGTTTAATACTTAAAACCTTACCAATTAATCATTTGCAATTTCGTATGCATTAAATAAATTATTTATGCGGCAGTGCACGCGCGAGAGATGGAGAATGTAATCTTCGCTAGACTCGCTTGCTCTCTCTCTCTCTCTCTCTTTCATATACATTAAATGCTCTTAACAATTCTCAAGCAACTTCCTCATTTCAATTTTCTAACTTGCAGCGTATCGCGCGTGTATATATTCCCCCATTACCATTTTCATCGTTTACCCCTCTTCCATTATTTTATTTCTTCAATTCACCTAGTAGCTCAAAATAAATGGAAAGTGCATAGCCAAAAAAAAAAGAAGAAAAAGGAAGAAAAGGTAAAGCTCTTTGGAAGCGGATAAGAGGCGCAGAAGCGAACGACTTAGCAAGGAGGAAAGACACATGTACTCTAATCGGGCAATAGCGCGAGTAAAGGAGAGGATGAGAGAGAGAGAGAGGCTTGCAAACACTTAGCTACACTACGTTGTATTGGTAATATTGTAAGCGGTAATTTTACTAATGGCATCGGAGCAGCAGCAGCAGTAGCAGAGTGCTTGGGAGTTGCTGCTCTCCTCCTCTGTTTTCTATCCGCAGCTGGAGTAAAACCGCTGCGAGGCACACAGGGCATGCCGGCTGCTGCTACTACGGCGAGAGGCATTCTCTAGATGACTTTCAATGTTAATTGCCAATCGAGAGCTCTACTGCCTATTGAAATTCGCTTGGCTCGCTCTCCTTCTCTCTCTCTCTCTCCCTTTCCGGTGGCTCCGCTGTAGCAGCTTTCTTTGTATTTTAAAGTCCCGTCGGAATCGAGACCGAAAGAGAGAGAGAAGCTGCCTCGCGCACTTTAGGTAATTTCTTATAGTGCACGCTTGAAAAGTGGAAATATTAATGTAGCCTTTTACCAAAGTGGATATATCCTCTCTGCTCGATCCGGCTGTGGCCTGAGCGAGGGAGAGAGAGAGAGTGTCCCTGGTACATCGATATTTCGAAAGAGGAAATAGCAGACAGATTTATTGTTTCGCGAGGAATCTTTTTGTTTTGTGCTTTATGGATGTGAAAAAAACGGGAGTTTGCCGGAGAGTGAAATGCGGGATTATTAAAAAAAAAAAGGTGGGATAGAAAATTTTTGGGCGCGGAAGGGGAAATTTGATGAAAAAACGCAAAGAGCCAATGTCAATTATAGAAGAGAATCGATGAAAAATAAAACGAGCGACAACTTATATTGCGGCCTGTACGCGGGGGCCGAGTATATTGCCGGAGAGAGTTTTAGTTGGTAGGCATTAACGGCGGGAAAATGCTTTAAAGCGTTATATGTGAAATTGACCAGATGGCCTCTTCACTCGCCCAACGACCCTTAATGAGACTCGGGGCTTTCAGTTTGATGACGCATTACGCAAAGTCATTAATTTTGATATTTTTTTTTTTTTTCATATTCGCGACACATATATGTAAAACACCCACACGCTTGGCCCCGTGGTAATACGTGTGTATACGCGCGGGTTTGAATCGAGAATTTTAATGATCGAAGGACGAGGCTATTTTTTCCTATTTATGTTTAATTAAATTTCTTAGGGGGTGCGGGGGGTGGGGGGGGAGAAGGCACTTTCATTCTAAATTGGAACGCATCCAATTATTTTTAATGGCTGCAACAAACTTAATTTAAATTTTATGCTTTTTTACTGCTCCCACCTATACATATGCGCGCGTGTGCGCGTGTGTTTGCATATTCGTTAAGTATATTTTATCATTACAGCAAACGAAATTGACGATGCCGATGAAAAAAAGGAGAAAAAAATTTGTACTTTCGTCGCGAGCGTGTCGATAATTTCGACGCGTTTTCTCAAACCCAAAATTGGATGAAAATCTCTCCCAATCGCAAAGGATATCAACGCTAATATGTATTTTACTTCTCGCGAGCAATACAGACGGCTTATCGTAAACTGCGATGTACGAAAAGATAAATAATTCACGCGTACTTTCATACACAGTCCACTTTTTATCCCTTCAATAAGCGAGTTTCATCGTGTTTACCGGATAAGTACGCAAATAGCGCTTACGAATTTTATAATACGCCAAGCCCTTTATAGTCCGATAATTTAGCGAACAAATTAGAAAGCCTCGGGGGGGAGAAACTATTACCCGTCCACCGTTATTACCCTAAAAGGTTCATTACACTTTCGCAAAAGGCGTGAGCGCGCGCGGGAGGGTCAACGGAGGGAAGCGCGGAGTGGAGGAGGAAGTGGGTTGTGGGGAGGGGGAGTGGACCAATTAGACAAGTGAGGAAGGGCAGAAGCTTTCATCTCCAACGCCTCTGGCAATCGGCATTATTAATCAATCTCACGAACTCGAGGCTTTGGCTATCTCGTCACACAGCCTCTGCCCCGTCTCTCTCTCACTCTCTGCGCCTGATGATGGATACATCGCTAATTTGATCGATTTTACATGATTTCGTAATGCTTATGCGAACGTTACAATGTTTATTGCAAAGAAAAATAAGGAACTGAAGGACAACGGTAATATTGATGGATTTAAATCTGTAAAGAACTGCCTATAGCCGTCGTCATTTGGCATGAAAAAGCTCGGAGTTTGAAAGAAATCATTTGCAACAGTAAAATACGGTAATGAACATTTGACGACTTCCTTATGTCTCCCGAGCAAAAAGGTAACGCTAAACAACAAAGTCTTACGATTCATAAGTCGTTACAGTAGGCCACAAGCGCGCCAGTATATTCGTCCATCGCGCGAGCGGAAAATAAAGCGGGAAGCCATTGTTTCAATTACAATCAATTGCTCTCCCTCTCTCTCGATTACAAAAATTCACAAGCGGCAAATTGCGAGCAAGTCAATCGAAAGGTCGAGGCACTCGACGGTAACGGCCCGTGAAATCGCAAAAAAACATTGAATCCCAGCGGCTCTCCCCTCTCTTCGCGGCAGCGTCCACAAAAGATTCGAGAAATCGGGCCTGGCAATCGAATCCATTTTTCCAACGAGCGGGAGAGCGCAACGCCCAAGCTACAAGCTGCGCTGACGAGTTGTGTGCCCTGAAAAACCGAGGAAGCCGATCCGCGCGTCGTGAAAAAAAAAAGCTCCGACAGCCGCTGGCGAAAGGGAGAAAAAGAGAACTTGGCTGGGGAAGGAGGAGGACAAGAGGGGCCGAATTTTCCGATCATCAATTTTCCGAGTGACGAGCGAAAGAGCGGCTTCCTCGCGGAGTTATTTGAATGAACTGTGTCGCCGCGCCGAGAGAGAGCAAATGGCGTAAGAGGGAAGAGGAGAACAGAGACGCCCCAGCGAATAGTGGTAGTAGTTGGAGAGAGAGGTAGGTGGAGGAGTGCAGTTACTGATTTAACGCGGGACAATTGAATCCAATTACAACCGCCGCAGCAGCGAGCTGCGCCTCCGGAGCCTCCCTCCTACCGCTCCCCTCCTCTTGCCAGGGATGTAGCTTCAGTGGTTCTCAGCTGGACCAGCGAGAGATCGTCTACTGCACGGCCCCTCTCTCTCACTCTCTCGTGCTTTCGGCGCTCTTTTTCGATTACCGGTGCTTTCTTTGTGCGCGGACTTTCAGGCTTGCCTCCCCCTGGCCTTTCTCCCCCCCCTCCCTGCCCGCCCGTGCTCTAGCGCGATCTTTTAATCGGTTTGAGTTTCGAGTTTGATGAAGTTTTCATGGATTGCGGCCAGCGGATTGCTTTTTGTTTCGGACCTCGTTCCTCTTTCTCCATCCACTCTCTTTCTCTCCTTCTCCCTCTCTCTCTCTCTTTCTCTTGGCGCTTTAATTAATTTGTTTTGATAAGATAAATTGATTTCTTACGCGAGAGAGCGGGACACTGCCTCTCTCTCCTTCACTATCCCTCCTTCTCCCTCTCTTTCTCGTTCTCTATTTCGTAATGGAAGTAAGCGATCGATTAATTAGAATCTCCGTGCAGGGAGGGGTGGGAGGTGCGCCGTATAAAATTGGATGAAATAGCAAGCGACCTACTTTTTGTCAAAATAATAGCCGATGACGGGGGGAGGGGGGGCAAAGGAGGTAGGAGGTGCTTCTGCCTGTGGATTGTGCAAGGGCATCTAAAAACGCTCTTGTCGCTCTAATCAAAATAACCGGATTACGCAATGCAACGACGGCCCTCTCTCTCACTCTGGCACACTCGCACCGGTCTTTCAAGCAACCGCAATCCCATTTTCGAAAAGGAGTCGCGCGCGGAAATTGCGCCCCATCTCCTACTAAAACCATAGCCCTCCCACTCGCTCTCTCTCTCTCTTTGCCGTGCGGCAATGTCGAAATTCGCCCCAGACTTCTCTCCAGTTATATACCCCCTCGAAACTCGCCGATTGCGTTTCTCGATTGCATCTCTCGCTCGGCTTCTCTTTATCCCTCTCTCTCTCTTTCTCCCTTCCACGTTCGCATTTGCCTCTCTCGGCTTGGCCCTCTCTCTTTCTCCTTCCCTTCTCGTTGCCTTTCCGCTCGCTTCCTCCTATCATTTAGAGAGTAAGCACTATCAATTTTATCAATTAACATAGGTAGCGCTCTCTCGCGCATTTGATGAGGAAGCTCGCACAATTGAATTCGCCGGATTCCAGCGGCATTAAACAACGCTCTCTCCCTACCTTGCTTAATGAACAATTGAGATTTATTTTACCCTCTTTGTACGTTAAATTTTTGCCTCCGCCTCCTTTTTCGCTCGTTTAATTAGACCGAGAAATATACACTTTCTTGCGACTACAATAGATCTGGTTTTTTTTTTCTTTTCAATTTAGTATAACGCATGTCTTTCGTTACCTATTAATCAAATCCCTCGTTAAAAAAAAATTAACGATTCTTCAAACATCAATCAAAGCCTATAACATACTAAAAAATAATAAAAATCGCTAACGAAAAAAAAAATTTCGCAAAA
The DNA here is from genome assembly GCA_030522585.1 of Anagyrus pseudococci. Taxonomy (NCBI): domain Eukaryota; kingdom Metazoa; phylum Arthropoda; class Insecta; order Hymenoptera; family Encyrtidae; genus Anagyrus; species Anagyrus pseudococci. The sequence continues at coordinate 14,728 of JAPYYQ010001895.1, forward strand.
AAAAAGAGAAAAAAGTGCGAAACAAAGCTTGCAAATGAAGAACAGCGGGAACAGCAGCAGCAGATAGCTCGTCTAAAGAAAAGCTTGTCCGAAAATTGTAGGTCATGCCCAATCAGCGTAGGAGTATTCGCCGAGAGCCATCTATCCACGTCGTTTCTCTAAACACACGTCTCTCTACGTATGTGTGTGCGACTGTGTGTCTCTCTCTCTCTCGTCAGGCCACTCCTCCCTGCCGCAATCCCAATAAATTAATCAAAAGCCGAGGGTGGGTGTCTCCACCTCTCTCTCTCCTCGCGGCCTCTGTCCTTTTGCCCATCCCTCGTTGCATTAACGACGCTTATAACGCGGGCGCGCGTAACGCGCCGTAATCCGTCCGTCTGGAGCAAAGCGCGGGCGCGCACCCATCTCCTGCTCTCTCTCCCCGCCCGTCCGTCCGTCCCGCTAAGTCTGCCGAGCGCGCGCGTGTACACGAGAGAGCGACGACGTCGCCCCCGGCTGTTCGTTAGGGGCCGCATTGTCCGCTAACTAAGTACAGCGCGCCTCTACTCAGCTTCCTCCTCCCTCCTGGCCCTCGGGCTTCTCTCCTAACCCCTTGCCTCTTACGCCCACCTCGTCGTCTCTGCCTCCCCCCCGGGCAGCAGCTACTCGCCTAGTCGAGCGTCTCCCGATCTCTGCTGCTCCCGCTGCTGCTGGCCTCATCGCTAGCAGCTCCAGAGAAGGAGGGAGACTCGAGAGCTCGTTGCTATCCCACACAGAGAGACGCACACGGACGCAGTCGACTCGTCGGTAGCATAGCCTGGTTAACGCGAGATGCGTTGCTCTACGTCCTGTGTAGAGGTTGTCGCGTGCCGCGTTCGATTGCGCGCACTCCCATATAGCTACTGCTGTCCCTTCCCTCGACCCAGCCCCCCCCCCTTCTGCCTATGGCTCTCTCTCTCTCTGCTGCTCAGGCCACCCGCTCTCTGATGACGCAGCCGCGGACGACGGCAACTCGGCGCCCTGCGCTATTTGCGGTCGGCAAATTAACCCGAGGAAAGGGCCAGACCTTCGTTATACTTCCCGCCCTTTCTCCCCCTATCTCTCTCTCTTGAGCGTTTCATTTTGAAGCCCCTTCTGCTCCGTCCACGGCTCCTCTGTGGCTTAATCAAGCTCCGCGCGTGTTTTTTTCCCTCCTATTTTCCAAAAATACGAAATTTTCATTCGTCAATTCTCCTTCTCTCTCCTCGTCGCCGTCGTCGTCGTTTCGCGCACGCGCGTTCCGTAATTAAGGTTCACTTGACAGACTCGGAAATAAAGTTTCGAGAGCGAGAGAGAGAGTTCGTTACTGATTGGTCTGAATTTTGCAATCGCCTCCTCCACCTCCCCTCTCTCGAGAGAGCGCTGATTTTTCAACGGAGGAAACGACGGCTTCTTCTCCGCGAACACATACACACACATATCCTGTGGCCGGTCGATTGATTTTCTATATTTTTTTTTTCAAACTGCCAGTGATTTTTTTCCCAGCCCGACAATCTCCGTATACGTCTCTGCTCTTTTTCACTCGGCTCTCTCTGTCTTTCTCGTTTATTAGATGGAGAATAAATTACGCGAGAGCGATCGAGAAAGATAATCCCGAGGCTGGAGGGGGGAGAGGCTTCAATGCAAACTGCGAGATAAGCCTCCGGCTTAATTAATCTCAGCGTGCGCTCTCGGACCCCATTCTTTATCCCTTTTTTCCTCCCCCCCCCTTCCATCGCAGTAGTCGCGCGCCCACTAGTCGCGTCTACGTATAAACACTCCGATGTGTGTATACGTTCTTCTTCGATAAATTAACTTTCGAGCGAATTAAACGAGAAACGCCGGAAAACAGCGAGCGAGAGCGCATCTCTTACTCGGCGGCTGTATATACATATGCCTTACCAATCCAGAAGCGTTAAATATTTTCTCTTCGTTCGCGTTGACGTTGTACCTATTAATTTCTTGCGATACCTTTTTCTCTCTTTCTCTCTTGATAGAAGCGAAATTTTCAATTTTTTTTTCACAGAAAATCGTTCGTATTTCTTCGGGTCAATCAAAAGCCATTGTTCGAGAATATAGAAACGCGAGGGAGAGAGAGAGAGCGTGGAAAGGCTGGCACGAGCATGGAATATATAGCCGTTTCAAATGCAAAAGCTCGTCTAATTAATAACTAACGATTAAAAAAAGGTCGCGTAAATTTCGGGCGTAGTGCGTTGGAGGGTTGGGCCACAGGGCGCAGCAGGAGGAGCGATCGGCAAAAATCCGGCACGCGCCGGCAATTTAGCGGCTCATTGTTCGAGCCGCTGCCGCTGCGGCTCATCGGGATGAGGTGGCGAGACCGAAACGAGAAGAGAGAGAGCGAGCGAGTGAGCCCTGGGTGTGCCGGCACTGGTCCGCGCGGCGCACTCGCAGACAGGAACAAGTGTCAATCAGCGAAGTCGGAGTCGCTCTCTCTCTCTCTCTCTCTCTCTCTCTCTCTCTCTCTCTTGCTCGCTTGCTCGCTCAGTCGGTCGAGCCTCGCATTCAGCGCAATCAGGAGCTCCTGCCAGAGTTGAATGCACCGATCGGCCCCCGCACGCGCGAGCTTTCCCTCTCTCTCTTCCTCCTAATACTCCTGTCTCGCTCTCGTTCTTGCGGCCCCTCCCCCCTCCTGCCTTCGTCTGGCTCTTGCTCGTTCGCTCGCTCCGCCAAATCCGGCGCATATCCCTTGTAGCGCTCTCTCTCTCTCCCTCTCTCGTGTGCAAGGTTAGCCGGAGTCCGCTTTTTGCTCGGCTTTTCTCTAGTTAGCTGCGCCGGCCGGACGATCGATTCCTTCCGCCCCGTTCCTCAATAATTAATCATTCTTTCTCTTACCCCTTTCCTCCCTCCCTCCCTCTATTTCTCTCTTCGGCCCCTTACCCCTTTCGCCTTCATTAAGCTCTCTATTTTTTGGATTCTTTTATTTCTCGCCTGTACACACACACATATATAAATGTACATTCGTGCGCTCGTAATTACATGTAAAATATCATTTTTCTCGTATTCACGCCGCGGCTATGACGAGCAGTTCTTTTCATTTTATTGAATACGCATTTTTCGAGACTGATTGGTATAAATTACGATTTTCGAAAAAAGAAAAATCGTTGTAAATCAAAAATCAGCGCGAATTAACGTTAAATGGTAATACAGCTGCAAATGTAAAATATATGTTATGTGCTATCCGAAAACGATTCAAAATATTTGCAAAATTTTGACAAACGAAATCCAGATAATTACGAAAACTAATTTCTCAATTTTCACGTGTTTACAATCAACTCGCACGTTTTATCGAAATTTTCTAATTTTTCAAAAATAAATCATCAAGCGACCGACCACATTCCAAGCGAATAATCAAGTCTCGTTGCTCAAAGCAGAAATCCGAAACAAGCGGGAGGTAAAAATCGCTTCCGCATCATTAACTTTCTCAGGACGATCCGGACGAATTCACAGCCACCACGACGACACACACACACACGTACGCACACACATAGATATACACACGAGCGCGCGCAGCGTTAGCGACGCATTCGCTCTCGGCCTTAATCGGGATAACGAAGCCCCGCCATAAATAGCCGGGCACACAATCAGCGCTACTTCAATCCGCGCGCAAAAGTCCCCACCCCCTCTCTCTCTTTCTCTCTCTTTCTCGGCATTTGAATGCGTGACCGAAAGCCGCGACGCAGGCAATTTAAATCGTCTACTGGAGTGAGAGAGAGAGAGAGAAAGAGCGCCAGCCTAAATTGCCCCTCCCGACCTTCCGACCTCCTCCTCGCACGCTTTAATCGCGAGCTGGTTTATACTCTCGCGCGACCGACAGAGAGCGAGAGAGAGGGACAGAGAAAGGATACGTGAATGCGTATAAATGCGGCCCCGTTTGAATTGCCCGCGCCCAGGGTAATTGATGTGCGGCTCCCTCTTCTAACGATTGTCCGCCGAGCCATGGTAACGTACACGCCTGCGTCTTCGCACTTCTCCTCTCGCTCTTTCTTCTGCCGACTTTATTCGCATTTGCATTATAACGACGATCTTCTTTGTTGCCCACAGCGCGGCCGTGGTATATCGAACGAGTAGAGTGGCCACGCTGCTTTGCCGCGCGCCGATGAATATAAGCCTGACTAATTTTTAGCGCGAGTCGTATACACCGCGCCTTTACCTGGGTACACGTTCACGTTCGGCAGCAACGGACTAGCTCTTTTCAAAAAGCAACGAGGTCATTTTGAAAAATCTCCTCGCCTGGCCCCATCACTTCCGCCAGGGCAATTTTCGCCGGGGCACGTATATGCCGTGCGTTATCCGTTCCCAACGTGTGTATCTCTCCCTCTCTCTCTGCCTTGCCTCGCTCTCCTGGTGGGTCTATGTAAATAAGCCTAGCCACGCTCCCGGCCGCCACTACCGGAAATTGGTCTTCGGAGAGGGAGGGAGGGCCGCTAATGCGGGAGCAGCGCGTTGAAATAATAAGGACCTCGGCTGGCCCGTATGTACATACATATATATATATATATAAAGCCTCTCCTATATACCCTCAGCCGAGCTTCCGAAGTGGCCAGCTCCGAGTGTGCTCTCCCTCTATACGTACTCGTCTCTCTCTCTCTCTCTCTCTCTCTCGACTCTATTTCCACGTGTGTGTGCGTCTATGTGTGTACACTCGGGCTTCCGATCGGTCGGAGGAAGGGATTTCGAGCTTGACTGCGCCCGAGACCGGGACAGATTAGACCGAGTGATACACCGTATACGTATATATGTGTGCTCGGAGACATTAGCTGGCTCTTGCTTTAATTTTTATGGGGGCTTGGAAAAGCCCTGTGCCGTGTATACGTGCGCGCGGCTCCGAGGGTAGAGGACTGATTTGCATGCATATTAAATGTAGCCCCCCCCCCCTCGAAATCCAAGTGTCCAGAGTGCGCTCTAGACACAACTCCTGCTTTTACACTGTTAATTTTAAGCTGGATGACGCGTAAAAATGTTGCAGCTACTGAATTTTTCCCGGGTTACCGGTGGTGAGAAGCTGTTGGCAAGTCACTTACCGTCACGTTACTCCTTAGGATTCCTCAGCAACGAAACTGCCTCGACTGCATCGCCTGCAATCATACAAATGCGAATATGGGTGAGTAAACAGAAGAATCTGCATATTTTTGTCGAGATTAAAGGCGCAAAGGTAATTCGAAAGAGCAGGGGTAGATAAATACAGGAAGGGGGGAGGGTTAAAAAGTAAGTTAAAGAAAGCAAACGCATTATCGTCTATCCTTCCGGTTCGAGACGCGTGTTTCGACGAGCTCTTCGCGTCCAATTTACACACGCGCGCAATCACTTATCGCGCACGTGGTACGTTTGCTCAAGTAGAGTATGAAGAAGAAAAGAGAAATAAATAAATAACGTAGACGAGCAAAGGTAAAAACGTAGGTCGAGCCGTGCTCGTTTAACGGGACAGCAGAGACACACGACGAGAGCGCCCGCATTGCCGATAAGTCGCTCGAGTGCGATTGAAACGTGAGAGGCTTTTCATTTGCATGCTAAGCGCTCTCTTGTCTACCCTGCTCCTGTGTGTATACTGTTCGATAATGACACAAAAAAAAGTGGTATTTCCCGTGTGTTGTTCATCACAGCGCACCGAGTACATCACGTTTTACCAATTTTGTTATATAAAATTAACAAAGTCTTATGTGGGCTTTCGGACTCGGGAAGTAAGGAGGGGGCAATTTTCGCAAGCACACGATAAGCCAGTCGCGATTAGGGCCGCGTATGCAAATGCGCGTAAACGGAGACGTCGGCAATCCGTGAGAGACGCTAACGAGCGGGAAAATATACGCGCGATTCGCGTGCTCTAATCCTTCGAGCGCCTCCACAGCGGTAAGTGTGTGTGTTTTTCAAAACGAGTCCGTGAAAATATAGGCCGATTAATGTACAGCTCCCTTTCCGCGGGCGTATCGGCAAGCCGAGCAAAAACAAAGTTGTTTTTCGCGCTGATGGATATAGGCTGGCGACGCCGCGCGATCGAGAGAGAGAGAGGAGTTCGGACTAAATTGGAGTGGCGGATATGTTTGCTTTGGATCGCTGTTTTTCGGCAAGAGAGAGCTTACGGCATGCGAGAATTATTGATTTCGTTTCTTTTTTTGCCCGCGTGTTTAAAAAAGAGGACACACTCGGCGCTTTTTCAATTGGCTTTTTCCTCCGCTCTCTGCCTCTCCGGCGGATTATGAGCGCGTTATAAATGATTTTTATGTGTACCGGTGACCGGGCAATCCCGCGCCGACTATAGGCTGTTAGCCGCGCGAGAGAATTTGAAAAGGCGTGGTCGAAATCGTCGTAAAAAGAAATTTTAATAAGCATCCAATGCCTTAAAAGTCTCTGGCAAGGCAATAAAATCGGCGTCGGGCAGACTGGAGGCAGACGGGATACCGATGGCACAAAGCATATTTGAATCTCCCGCGCCGGAAGTGGCTTCGCAGCCACTCGTAGGAGAGAGCTAAGAGGAGCTCGAGCGGAGGGTGGCCGAAGGAAAGGAGCCGAGGAGGGAGGAAGCGAGACGGAAGACAGGCCTGAGAGGAGAAGCGTAAGGTGGGAGGGGAGAGAGAGAGCCGAGCGAGCTGGAAAGAGACGAGCTGGCATTTCGCAATCTCTTTCGATCCAATATCCGAGTTTTTTGACAGCAATTTCGGTCACGTCCGATAATATATCTGGATCATTAATATAAAGCTCCAGGGCTCCCCTCTTTCTCTCCGACTACCCCTCCGCTAGTGGCCCTCTATACCTCACGGCCTGTGCTAGTTCTCTCTCCCTCTCGTTCTGCGCCCCTCCGTTCGTTCTCCCTATACCTCTCTCTCTCTCTCTCTCTCTCTCTCTCCCTCGGCCGAGCGCGCGCTCGCTCGGGAAAATTGCTTTTCAATCCCCGGTAACTCGCGCCCACCCGGCCGCTCTCTCTCTCTCGGCGCGGCCAATATGACACCCCCTTCGTCGTCCCTTCACTACCACCCGCCCCCGCGTGCGTCTTTGCTCGTACGCGCCACCTATGCGCTCAAGATACAACCCCTATGACTATATATGTCTCTCTCTGTCTGTATAGGTTTTTGAAGGTGTGCGTGTGTGTGTATGAGAGAGAGAGGAGCGCACGGCAGTTTCGAGATGAAACAGAAAACGAATTTGCGAGGATTTGCGCGAGAACTGGGAGATGACGAGCGTTTTATTGGGGCATTAATATCGCGCGTCGAATGGGCGAGAAAGCGCGCCTCTACGTATATATGTGTCTCTATGTGTCTGTGTGTAGGAGTGTGTATGTGCAAGCCTGGGGTATTGCCGTAATTTGCTGTTTCTCGGCTGTTTAAGGCTAGCGATATATTTTTTCGAGATTGCTCGAAAACGTTATACGAGTGCGGGAGAATCGGAGGAGCGCGTTGGTGTTGGTTCAATAAGTGGAACATTGTTCACGTTTGGATGTATACAATTTCGCTGATAGCGCCCGCGCGCGCACGGATCGGTGTATGGATGCGCGACGGACGAGTTATGGATTATCGTTCGGTTCAATTTGCCTAAATAAATCAAGCGGTTAATATTAGTAAACAGAAGCAATAAATCTGAGAGACAAAAAGAGAAAAGCAACGTGGGGAAGGAGAGGGAGAGAGAGAGAGATAGAAAGAGAAAGAGGGTAAAGAGGAAGAGGGCAGAGAACCCTCTTTGCAAAATGAGAAAGGAAAAAAAGTAATTTCACGAAAGGTTCGAGGCTCTCTCGCGTCAGCATCACTGTCTTCCCCTCCCTGCCCCTGTCTTCTCCTCTCTTTCTACGCGCGGGGGAAGAGGGGTCGGTGGGTATTCCGGTACTATCTGACCGAGGCAATAAAAATTAGTCGATATAGCGGGAGAGAGAGAGAGAGAGAGAGAGAGAGAAGAGCAAAGGACGCTGGGGGTGGAAGAAAATGAGATCGGAGAGGGTGGCGAGACTCTGTGTATAGTGTGTGCTGGGGGAGGTTAGTGTTGGTGCCGGCATAAATATAAAAAGAGCATTCGGGATCGCTGCTGCTGCGCGCGGACGCTCTTACGTACACGCGCAGCACAGCCGATTATATACCCACACGCGCGTCCCTCCCCGAGAAGAACTACCCCTACCCTCCATAAAGATCTGCCCCCCCCCGCCTCTCGATCAGATAAAAAATGTATTATAGCCGCCATGGTACAGAACTCAATACCTCGGCGACGCGCGCGAGCCGCTGACGGCCTTTTCCAGACTAGGAAAAAAAAGAGAGAGACGGCGACTTTGTGGGAGAGAGTTTCTATGTTGTAGTATATGGATTCCAGAGGGGAAGAGAGAGAGAGAGTGGAGAAATGAAAATGCGCGTGCGAAAGAGGTCTGAGCGCGTATGGATTTTCGGGGGCATATATAGAGGAGAGCAGCAGCGCACAGCCAATGGATATTGGGTATCTTTCTTTCTCTCCTTTTTCTCTCTCTCTCTCGCGCGCTCGAGATTGATAGATTGATTTACGATCTTTTGCAGATTGCGCGCCAAAGTATATATTCGCCTGGCAAAGTCAAACCCGAAGAAAATCCAATAGTGTCCATTAGGAATTAGGAAGCCCCCCCTCCTGCGTATATGATGTCTGAGAGAGAGAGAGAGCTGCTGCCTCACCAAATCTACACGTACACGTGTACACGTGGATAAGTTTCTCGTTTATTAGTACGGCTGTTTAATGGTGATTTCACACTTTAATTTCAGATAGTGGCAATGGCAATTACTAAATGAAAGAAATTTTCGTCTAATAATGATGATTGTTTCTTTTTCTATTACGTACAGACCGCACAAACAAGCCGAGTGCCTAGAGCCACTTGTAATCCATACACACTATCTCTCCTTCTCGAGTAATGTCATTTTAATTACTAATGATCCTTTCGCGTTAATTACAAGGCAGCTACAGGACGCGCTAGGGCCTTCTAATTATTGAATTTATTTGCTTTCGCCGGAATTGCAAACAAACATTGTCAAATTAATGTTATTCATTTATCCCCGCCTGGGGGAGAGAGAGAAAAAGTAACGTTTCTTTTCACTTCCAAACGCCGGCGGAGCAGTGGAGAAAGAGAGAGAGAAAAAGCTCGAGCGACGCATCTCATAAGGTGATCTCTCTCCAGACCGGCTGCTTTTAGTCAGTCCCTCTCCTCCTCCTTCTTGGTGGTGTCGGACAGAGGGCAATTTCGGGGACGACGTCGAACAAAAGCCCCTCGGTCTTCCATCCCCCCCCACCCCCTGCTCACTCGAAGATCGAGTCCAGTAGTAGTGGAGAGTGCGGAGTTGGTCGATCCGGCCAAGATGCAAATCGAACGCCGCTGTCGAAGCTCCCTCTATATATACGTATATACACGTGCACGCGGAGAGCAAGCTGGTTACATTAGCCGAGAGAAAGGGACCGGCTGGAGGTATAGAGTAAGAAGGAGAGAGAAAGGAAAAGGGAGTCGGAGGACGGTCAAGGGGTAATTTTATCCGCACTTAGCAGATAAATTCTCCCTCCGACGCTCTCGTCGTCCTCCTTCTTTTTTTCACCCAGCTCTTTCATTTTCTCCCTCATTCCGTGACTCTCCTATGTGTACGAATGCATGCGGCTTTGAAGAAAAAAGCATATCGAAAGCCAGGTCTTTGTCCCCTTCCTCGAAATTCATAATTCCCATGCGTACATGCCCAACCGCACACTGTGTATATGGAGTTTAATGAACCCGGAGCGCGAGCCATAAGACGCTTACGCCTATCCCGGCGACTAATTAAATTAGCATTCGCAACCTTTGTCCTCCGCTATTCTCCCTCTTTCTCTCTTGCAAACAAAGACACGCGCCCCAAGTTTTCCGCGGCTGCGGCAGAGAGAAAGGCTGATAGACAGGCGTGTGCGCGGCTCATCAGAGCCCGAGAATACGTCCCATTCCGACGATTTAACGAAGCCACTTAAAACGCAAGCCTAAAAGTGGGCGGGGGTTAGCCTGATCGGCTTTACGCGCAAGGGCCTCGAACGCGCGTCATCGATTTGTCAGGGGCACCGTATGAATTTTCACATCAAAAGCCACTCTCTCTTAGGCGCGCACGGGGCCTAATTAAAGCCGCGAAGCGATGATGCTAATGCCGATGACAACGATTCTTTGCCCCCCCCCCACTCGGTTCCTTATACGTAAATTGGGCTCCTTCGCGCACGACACATCAAAGGGCGACGGCGCGATGCGTATAACGAGCCGGCATCCTTACAGGCTCCGTGCACTGCGATATTCCTTCTCTTCGTTACGACCCCTACATTCTTTTCCACCCCTCGAGCGAACCGAGGGGATCTTCGTTTCTCTTTTTCACTTGGTAGTTTGACGTTGTTGTTGTCGAGACCTCCCTAGAAGAGAGAGCACTGCTCTCTCTCCTCCGTCGTTTTCTGCGCCGAATTACCCGAGGGGAGAAATCAGTGGCCGCTAGTTAACGAGACGAGAATTCGCGAGATATGGTAATTTCGGTTATGTATTACGTGCCACTCGAAAGCTTCTTTTTTGAAAATGGACGGAAAATGAAATAAGGTAAAAATTGATATAAAAAAAGCAGAAAGTGTATAAACAAACGTTGATGTTGCTTTGTTTTTCATCCTAAAAATGGAAAGGAAAAAAAAATTAGCATAACACGGGGGGCACTGGCGACGCAGGCGCGTCCCGTCATTAAGAGAAGGCGAATTACACCGGAGGGTTATCTCTCTCTCTCTCTCTCTTTTTCCCTGGTAGAATACAATTCACGCCGCTCTGCTCAAACTGAAAGGCCCGCATCCGTAGAAAGACACGGTGCGCACAAAAAAACAACACACACACACAAACAGATACACACGCATACGGCAGAAGAGAAAAGCGAGCGACGAAAACAAAGCTGTAGAGTCGGCGCAATGAGTAGTAGCAGTAGAGAGAGAGAGAGAGAGAGAAAAAAAACAAGAATCCGCACAGTAGTAGCAGTATAGAGTAAGCTAGAGAAAGAGAGACTGCCCCCGTCCATCCGATGGGAATTTCGCGCGCACTTATCTAGCCTTAGATCCCCGAATACTTTCGCGCTCTCTCGCAAAAATTCCCTCGGCCCGTTGAGTAAAGGGGTACACAATGAGTGCGAAAGGGGGGGGGAGGGGAGAGTCCGGGATGGAGGTTACGCTTTGGTAGGCCCTCTCGCGAAGGAGCATTGTTCTTCGTACACGCACTCGCGAAAGGGCTAGTAGCGCAGCGAGCGCGAGAGAGGGATACACGGAAAACGAAATGCACGGGTTTTAGCCGTGCAACTACGCAGGGTAAAAGGTCGTGCGAGTCTGCCCAGGAAAATGACGTGCACGACCAATCTTT
>JAPYYQ010001896.1:0-26032 GCA_030522585.1 Anagyrus pseudococci
ACTGCGCCGTTTGGGCTCACGTAGCGCGCCAAGCGTGCGGCGTACCTACTACACTAGTACGGGTGCACTAGCAGCGCCAAAAGTTTTTCAGTGTATACACAAGAGCGTCGTAAAACTACCTGAACATATAGTCCGCATTTAATGGTTTCATATAAATTAAAATTCAGGTAATAACAAATCTCAACCGACGCTATAAAATTTCCCTTGAAACACGACCGGATACTTCAGGTAACTACGCTTTTAAACTTTGTAAAATAACTAATAAATATTTTGATTGAAAAATAAAAAATATCTTGCACATAGGATTTTAAAAAAGCTAGGAAGCAGCTTAAACCCTTTTAACAATTAGCTAAAAAAAGGTGTTGCAACTTGCAAATAACGAACCATGTAAGAATGTTTATACATGTAGCGATAGAGAACAGTGGGGGATTCAGGGCGTACGAACTATTCACCAAAAATAAGTTCACTTGTTGCCAAAAAGTATCTCTATACCTCGGAAATGAATTTTTCGCGCTCACTCCATTATTGCGTAAATCAAAATCAATTTGGCTACGGCGTATGAATTCTTGATGCGCCAATTGTCGCTTGCCAAGCGCACGTCGTGACTACTTCCAAGAATTGTTACGTTGAATTTACGAGGTTGACCACAAGCTTGAATCCCCCCAATATTCTCTCTCTCTCTCTCTCTCTCTCTCTCTCTAACTTTAGCGATAAAGTACTCTGGTTTCTATTTCAATTCGGTGCTTTAATTAAGAAAACAAGCGGCTCGCGCTCTGTAACATTAGCGAGCAAAAATATGCGCTGCACGTATAGATATACGCGTGGGGAGGCCTGGGGTGAAATAGACGCGTGGGCGTGAACCTGCTGCTGGCGTATCTCCATTTTCGCTGCGTTTATTCTCGGCTCCCTCGATTATAATGCTATAATTTGTCTTGGAAATTTATAAGGTTCGTTGCTCGATGATAAGGCAAATAAGCCACGAATAATTGAAGCACGTATTATTACCAAGTCAGAAATAAAGGATGCAAATGGTTGTTTAAAATATAGACATAACTTAGAGGCGGGCGTTATTGAAATTAACAAGAGCAGAATATCGCCTATAAACGCCAGCCTAACGCATACGTTATAGGCAGGCAGTGAAGCTAAGCGGCCTAAGATATCGATACTCTCTTTCTCTGCCATACGCGCAGACCTCTTAGATAAAATCTCTCAAAAGTCCAAGCGCAGATGTAATCTAGGCGCGCAAGGAACGTTCAGGCCTGATTAATCGGCGATAGAAGCAACGGCTCTGCTATAGCCGCTCGTTTCACCCGTGGCCTAATCGCGCTTGTAGGCCCAGCATCGTACGATCAATCAGCTAAGTGCGGGAAGGGGCCCTGAAAGAAGTCCCGACAGGGGCAGCAAGGGCCCGGGGAAAAGAAAAAGCTACGCTATCGCTTATTATTCACCTGGTTCCGGCTTGCAAAAACCGCCTCGACGAGCTACATATCGCTGCTGTCCGGGGGAATAAGCGCGCACACGTAGCCACTCCAGGGCGACGATTCATCATCTACGTGCGCATACAGGCGTCTCTCTCTTTCTCGCATTTCTCATGCGATCGACGTCCTTCGTTTCGCGTCCGAATCCACTGGCCGCCTCCTGCCTCTCCTCCTACTCCCACGCTCGTATTTTCATCAAAACGAACAAAGAAATCGGCCCGTTACTCGCGCCCGGGCAAATCGGCGCTTGCGGATAGTCGTGACTCGAGCCGGCTTGCAATATTTCGCCTCATCCGTCTCTCATTCTCCTACTCTCTTCCAGACGGAGGAGAGCAATTTTTAAGGCCACGAAGGAGGCCAGGGCGGGCAAGGTGGCGGGCCTTTCGCCCTATGCTAACACGACGGGCCTCTGCTGCACGCAATTAAAGCCGAAGCACGAGGAGGCCGGAAGAGCGGAGGCGAATCGGCAGTAGCTGCTGCCGCCGGGGAGGGCAGCCGGAGTCTTTACTCGCAGATGTAAGGAGAAAAAGGAGAATCAAAGTAGCAGAGGCGAGCGCTGGGCCGTCCACACGCGGATAAGCACGATAATTGCGTCATGATTGCGCTCCATTGACGATCAGTGGAAACGGATATTGGTGCAAGCGCAGCACTGGTGGAGCTGAGCCGAGCATCGACTGGCTTGCCACCACCACTGCCGCCGCCGCCGCTCGTAGAGCATGGCCCCGGCCCTGACGTTCTCACGAGCGAAATTATTCCGGAAGAGGAGCGGGACGAAGATAGCTGGGTTAGGGCATCAGGTGGTCGACGTTAATCACCCCGCGCGCTCGGAAGAAGAGAGAGATAGAGAGAGCGAGGCGAGCGATGGTTAAGCCGTCTTGCCACAGGGCAGAGCGCCGACACCAGCAGCAGCGACGGCAGAGTTGGCCGGCAAACGGCGCCCAGCTCTTTTCTGCCCGGGACTATCCCGAGGAGAGCGAGGCGGGCGCGGAGTTATCGCGTAGTCCTATTGCCTCGTCCTCCCTCCTGCTTCTCTTCCTCTAGCCGGCATGCAAATCAGCGGTGGCGCGCGCGCGCCAGGAAAAATCGTTAAAGACGCCCGAGAGCGGCGCGGGTCTAGCGGGCATCCTCCCTGCACATCGTTTGGCCCCGGGCGCCCCGGATAATCGATCTATCAATCAGTCGGGATTTTTCGCGGCGCGCCACTCGGCCTCGTCTGCACGCGATCCCCGCCGCTGACTGGCTTTCCCGCGACGCGCCGCTCCCGCCATCGCCTATATTAAATGGCCGAGAGAGAAAGATGTGCGCTTTTTTGCGACGAGTTCATCCTCGCCTTTCTTTTTTATTTCCTTTTGCCTTTTCTCTCATTGGCTTTTTTGCCGTGACGTGTCGTCGTTATAAATTGTGCAACCCTGCGGCTAGATATCCGTTTTAATCGCCCGCCTCCCCCCCCCCTGGGATGTGTAAAGCCAATTAATTTGTCCGCGTTATCGAACCTATTAAAATCACGTTGATCTTGTTATGATGTCATAAGAGGAAATTTTCAAAATAATTTCCTATTTGACGCATCAATTTTATATCAAACGACGCTAGTTGGTTTATAAAAGAAGAATATTTTTCTGCGACAAAACGAAAATAAGCGGTTTTTTTTCAATCTTGAATATTACCTGGAATCTATATTAATTTAATGTTACAACAGTCCGGTATAAAAAAGAAGTATAATTTTTTAGCAGTAAAACAACAGCTATTTCGCAGCTTATTGTCTATCGATGTAGCTAAATTCAATATCACGTCTAAGCATAATCGTCTTGCCATCGATTTCAAGTATATATATATTTCCGCTGCAAGCTTGAAGCATTGGCCGCAAAAATATGCGGATCATAACGGTTCGGGACTCGTGTCGGACGAGCGAGCGCGAGGGGAGATGAGTTGGCGCGCACACGCCTACACCGTAGGAAAGCAGCAGCTCGACGCATCTGTATGCGAACCTGTATCCGGCAGGAATAGCAAATCGGCATGTAGGGACGTATCGGTGCTCTCTCCCGCATCTCTCTGACTCCATTTCGCGCGTCTGTGTGGAAAGAGAGGCAGAGAGAGAGAGAGAGAGAGAGAGAGAGAGAGAGAGAGAGAGAGAGAGAGAGAGAGGAAGAGGAGAGAGGGAGCAACGCCACAAGCGGGCGATGGCTACCGTAGGGGCTTAATGAGAATGACCGAGGGAGCGGAGAACTGCCGGCTCGCTGAGAAGCGCCCAAGGGCAATAGCGGCAGAGGCGCTCCCGAGAGCCGCACAAACAGCGGCTTTTGCCAGCGTGGATACATGCAAAGCAGTGTGCCATAACCACACCGCCACTGTCGAGAGAAAGAGAAAGAGAGAGGGAGGAGAGGGAAAGCAGAAACAGACGGACGGAAGAGGAGCTGGCGCCGCCAATGCCACAACGTAGCTCTACTCTCCCTTGAAATATGGACAGTCCTGAACGCACTACTACTCCGCTCCCGTTGCTCTATTAGTACGGGCGTCGCTCTGCGAGGGAAGGGGGGAAATCCAATGCCGCAAATACCCTACCTACCAACTACGCGCTACGACTGCGTGGTATAATTAGTCCGAATGCATAGACCGTGCGTGCACGTGCCCCGGGATCATTCGACTGTTCCACATGAAATTCGTACATGCTAATGCGCTGATCGATCATCGAAATTTTTGCCAATGACTGGGCTTTGAGAAAAATGCATGCTCGATGCTTAATCGATGCTTCTGAGAAATATTTTTCGAAAAAGGATTTTGCTGACTTATATAAACACATGATTTATGCATAATGTTGTCTTATTTAATTAAAAAGTCCGTGTAATTTGACTTGTGTTTATAAATTTCGGAAATTTTTCGAATGAGTATGGGAAACGGTCGGATTTCGTTTTAACGCAGTACATAAAAAATACATATATCAAATCTTATACTTTCATAAGGACACGTTTATTAATAGAAATTTTAAAAAGGAATCATAAAGACCTCGATATATAATTTAAAAACTGGATAAGCTTTTTCATAAGATTTTATAGACTCATTTTTAAGCACGACATGGTATCTAATACTTCACTTCCTTATACTTTGCATTACAAAAGATTCATAATTTTTAGCTTTTATGTTTGATGATACTCGCGAGTTTAACATTATTTTAAAAATAAACAAGTTTCGGTATAATAAGAAATGAAAATGTTCAAAATTAAATATTAGCATGTACTTTTACGGTTTAGTATCCAGTAATTTAGTCAATACAACTTTTTAAGAATGTGTAGATCTACCAGACCTAAACATAATGAAACCTTCGAAAATAATTAATCCATCACCTAAAACAAGATTTCAAGTCATTAAAAAGAAAGTCTTGAATTAGTCCGTGTGATACACCATGTATATGACAATATTACCCTATTCGATTTGTTATAGACATAGTTCAACATACATGGGACCATTGAATCACGTTTTAAATTAAATTAAATGTTCAATACTTCCAACAGATTCAAGAATATAATTTATGTAAGATAAGTTATTTTGAAAGAATCACATTCAAACTGTATAAATTGCATAAATTTTCTATAATAATTATAATTTCAATCATGAACATGGTCTAACGGTACTAACCAAAGTTGTAATAAAAAGTTGTAATAATATCTGATTGCAAAAAGAACGCGTGTGTCCAAACTTTGCACTCCGTTCTTTTTCCTCTAATAACCTTCGCAGGTGGTCATCGGTGGACCCGATCGCTCATTAAGCCAGTTGCGCACGTGCACACGTAACCTCTCGCGCCTCCTCCCATAAATAACGCCGTGTTCGAGCGATCGGCTCTTGTCCCGAATGTCCCCCGCAATTACGAGTAGTCATGCCATACACATATATGTATACTCAGTCCATCTCCGCCAATCGGAATTGTCGTTTTGCGCCTACCGCGTCCGGGCTTGCGTCGCGATAACGCGCGTCCCGCTCGACTGCTTCAGCATGGGGGTAGACATATGCGCGGGTGGAGCCTGCCACGATCACCAGGACCATGTGTCAAGCTAATCTCTGGCGCGTGGCTCCGAAACTACGTCTCTTAGCTGCGATCGCCATCTTGGTCCAAAGACTTCTCGTCCCGTTCGTATGCCCTTCACCCACGTTTGCTTACCGCATAAGTACTTTGTAGCTTTTCCCTTTTCTACTCTATATCTTTCAGACCATTTCACGCCGTTTCACGGGTGTACTTACTTCTGCGCATGACTGGTGCTATATGGGCTTTTTTCCTAGCATTACGAAGTTCACATCAGGAGTGGAGCAGGAGGCTATAGAAGCGATTTTGAATATATTAACACTGGTTAAGAAAATGCCGAGGTTTATTGGAACCAATGTTTTGCAAATGAAATAAAGAAGTTACGATAGTCGAGGAGAAAGACTTGAACGCTCTGGGCCTTGCAGACGATCATATCTAAGGAAATGGCGCAGGGGCTCTGGATCTTATGGAGAAAAACATTATAGTTATTCACAAGTGTCACAGAACACTTTGTATAACAAAAGAATTTTTTAAGAAGTAAAAAAAGTTTTTATTTAAAAATAATAAATATTACAAGTACTCTTCAATTGTAAAATCTTGCATTAATTTTATGAGTAGAAAAATAACTAACAATTCATCCTACAATATCAGGGTATAGGTTTTTATTAAGGCTGAATAATGAATCAAAATTAATGAATTAAAAATGATAATTTCACTTACGTTCTCTCAATATCGTGTAGTTTCTTTAACTAGTCCTTGTAAACAACTCTATTAGTGGAGTTCCTCAAGCCCCAGGCCATCCTTAAATTCAAATTTAATTGTATCCCCCGTCGTAAAAATCATCAACGCATATATATTGTACGACAATAAAATTCAAATCGTTCTCATTTCCGCGCCATCATCAAAGCGTTGGCGGTATATATCTTTGCGTTTTCTCTACGGCGTGCCAAGATTAAAGTAAGTCATTACGTGCGCACGTAGCTTTCTCACTGCCAACGAAATGGAAACTACTTCTACCAACACAAACCCCTGCCATTCACTTGTTACGATATTTTTAAATCCTTAACAATGCGTACGTGTGCGTAATAATGAAAACGGCTTGATACAATGTGCAATTTAATTTAATGTTACTCAACAAGAATTTGTTTTCTAAACGAACTATTTCCTTGAAATTCGAAAACCTATAAGAGTACACTAACTACAGCGACTAATATATGCATGACTTGGTCCATTTATTTATCTCTCAACATTTTGTTCCGAGCTCACAAAAATAGCTCTTATTTTTTTAGGCAGCCCACGATCCGCATCGTCAAATCGATACCTTTTAATATCAAGAGGAAAAATTCGACACCGCGTTTACCAATTTAATTAATCCATCGTAAAAGGGAAGCTTGCTCGTCCGCCTTCCTGATACATATTTACTCGGCAAATAAATGAATACGCGTACAGCCGTCGCTCTGGAATTAGCAGCAAAGCGTCTCTTCCTCTCATTCGCTTTCCTTTTTTTTTTATTCTCTGCCTCGTATTAAAAACCCTCGGTTCCGCTTTTAATCCCCGAGCCTCGGGTTACACTACACGTCATACGCTCGAGATGCGTCTAGTACATTTTTTTTTAGGCACGCAAGCAGCAGGCAAGGGCAAATACGTAGATCAACAACCGAGACTGAGTCTCGACATACCGAGTCTCCCTCTCTCGTTGTATCCGACGAATTTATTCAGCTGACAGTAGCTTAAGCCGCGCGTTGTCGAGGATCGTCTTTTTTCTAATGTTGTAATTGTCTCCCCCTTCAACACTGAACCGTCATGAGGTCACAAATTACAAAACGATTTGATTTCCATGTTTTTTTATCTTCGAAGGGAGTTTCAAGTTAACACTCTCTTATACATCACGAAAAGAATGAGGGGAAAATGATAGTGAGAGCGTCTTTTTTCCTATGTATTATCTTACTGACGTGTAAGTGCTAGTGTCAAACAAGTGGTTTCCAATTGCATAAGATAACTTTTTCATTGATTTTGTTAAGTAGACTGTCATGAGGGGAAAAAACAAAAGTACATTGTACGTATATAAGATACGTGACATATTCATGGCTGTTGACGTCACGTTTTGACAGGTTATAAAAGCTCTCGCTAGTCACTGTTATAAAATGCGAAGCTCGATATTTGAAGAAACTAAACTTGAAAAATAACAAACAACAATAATCTACAATATTAACATTTTACAATTAGCAAATTTATTGGGAAAGTTATCGAGTTCAGCCAATGGCATTGGCTTTTAAACCACGGATTTATATGTACATGCCGAAATGACAAACGAAACAAAGGTAGACAAATACTGGTATCGGAAGCACTTTTTCTCCTGGGCTTCCCGACTTGGTCTCGTCGATCCTCCAGGGTATCGAGAAAGACTGTGAGAGAAAAAGTGAGAGAAGAGAAAAGAGGGAGGCGACAACGAAGATGAGAGTCGAGCGGTAAGGGCAAGATCTCCGAGATTGAAACTTTCCTGGAATTGGATGTCAGATCGAGCGAGCTGCCGTCACTACCTTATCGCACGTCCTGCAGACACTGTCTTTTCCCTCTACCGCGTGTGTCGAATATTTAAAATGAAAAAACTGACTGAGCAAATGCCGAAAAATCTATCTATTTTTGAATGATTTCTTCTCTTTTATTATGCGACCAGTCACGCTTAACTGCTACACAAGCACGAAAACGTAAGAATGGGATAGGTCGTTACGGCTCTTTGACGAAGCTGAAGTTTAGCGATTGTGGTTTGTATATAGGTACGTTTAATTATATCTAAAATCGATCTATGCAGAGATGAATGGATGAAGCTAGGGTTTTGGAGTGGATCAATCGACAGCGCCTTGACTCAGTTGTTTTAGCTTATTTTCGATGTAACATAGCTGTTGCAAACTGAAATCGTAACAAGATTACACGGACTTTGAAATGTAAAAATATCTCGAGACAGCAGCGACTGGTTTCTAACTAATCATAGACGTTAAATTAATCCTGGAACGTTTTGCTGTATTCAAACCTGTTACGACTTGCTCATCGCCTTACGATCGATGGCATTTGCAGATAAAAGTGAAATACTTTAGAAAGTATCAAAGAGAAGAGAAACATACCCGTAAAATCACGAAAGCACGAATAATCGGTAAATTATATCGATTTTAAAATAATTACCGACATAGACGAAACAATTTAATTACTCATGAAAAAGATAAATTTCATAATCTTAATTAGCGGTTATCATCAGGAATGTGAAATTATACAAGGAATTAGCGTGAAACGATCCGCTATAAAGATAAAAACTTTAAAACATAAATTTTATCTTATTCAGCATGAAAATGTTGAATCTTTGAATAATTTGATGAATTAAAACAGTCAACTAGATATTCGTCACAATAAAACAAGCATTCGAGCATTGCCATAAAAAGAAAAAATTATGCCTTATTGTAATTCATTGAAACGAATTTAAATCAACAGTATAACGGTAAAAGTTTTGTTAATATTGTTAACAAATTAAATAACCCTCGTGAAATTTTCTGCAATAAACTGGGTCAAAACTAAATTTAAACTTATATAAATCAGTTGGGTAATTACTTTTTTTCGACAAATAAACCAACAAATTTACAGTTTCACAGAATCTAAAAACAAAAACTCGTTAAAAGTTATTTGTATAAAGTAGAGTAGAAAGTTTATAAATTCATGCAAAAAATATCTATTAGGGTAAAGAAGGTAAGCGCGGTAGCATCGCGATGCAGCAGCAAGAGCACCAGCGCAGCAGCCGTTAAGATAAAAAGGCCGAGATAGAGCAAAGGAGAGCGACGGGCTTTACGAGCTCGCGAGATAAAGCCTCTCTCGCGCTCTCTCGGAAATTGGGTGACTTTTTCTTGACGACTCGCGAGGAGCCAAACGACATCATTTCTTGGCAAAAACGCTTGGCCGACCCGCTTCTCTTTTCTTCCTCCCCTCCTCCCCCTCCCCAAATCCTCTAACTATTCAGCCAGTATTCTCGCTGCCGTAATTGATATGCTAATTCGCGAAGCTCGAGAGCGCAAAGGAAGGCAAGAAGAAGAAAAAGGGGTCGTTCGCGCGTCCGCGCTTACGCGGGGGCCGCGACCTCCTCGCTCCGCCGATAAATCGGCCGCGGGGCTTATCGCGCATGGCGCGTTCGGTTTTTGCGGCCCTTCAACTCAGGCCACCCCCCCCCTCCCTACCCTCCTGCCTTCTTCTTTCCTCGAGGCCAGAGATTTAGGGGTGAGCTGGCGCGAGCCAAGTGCCGCCTCGTTTTCTCTCTCTCTCTCTCAGTTCTCGTCGAGCGATCCTGGAAGGCCATTCGTTTGCTTGCCCTTGCGAGTGAGCGCAATAGCATAGCGCGAGAGCCTCCGGAATTGTTCCTGCTCGCCGGCTCGAATTACCACGCCGTTTGTTCTGACTTTATAGAAATTGCAACCACTACGTTTTACTCGCGCTACCGAGGAAGCTAGGGATTGCTCTTTCTCTCTCTCTCTCTCTTTCGCCGTATTTATCCGACAACACTATGTACTACTATTTTATTTGCCTTCCTGATTTATAAAAAACAACACGTTGTTTTTCGTTTGTTTTTCTAATTTGAAATTTGAATTTTATGTTAAAAGCATGCTTTAAGAGATTTTACAATCTTTAGAAATCAACATATTGATTCTGGATTTGAAGTATTTGAATCAATAGAGTAAACTGCGTCACTCCCAGGTTAATTTAAAAATAGTTATTACTCAAAGTTCTGATTATAAAATTATTATCCTATTATTATTCAGCTTATAAAACAGAATCTTTTAATACCAAAGACATCATTTTTGAGATTTTTTAGATTTAGCTTATAAATTTTACAAAATCAATATGCGGAACAGATCAAAGCAAATCATTTCGCATTGCGTGAGAAACTGAGTAAATTATGTAAAGCACGGTGAAATTAAAAAAAGATTGAGATAAAAATTTATTAGAAAATCGCTTGAATAAATGTAAATACATGATTCTTAAATATCTCCAAATTTTTCACGTTAGAACCAGTTAAGATTTATAAGGAACATCATAAGTACATTCGTACTACGCGTGAATACATCAAATATCAAAGCTCGAAAACATGAAATAATTACGCAAATTCCAGCGTCACTCGTTCGCTGGTTTATCGTCTGGAAAAAAAAACAAGCGGCCAAAAAACTTAGTATGTAAAAAAAGTCCCATTCAACGTCCATTTTTCAAGCGTTGCTCGATAACAGCAAAAAAACCGCACAGAGCATACAGAGGCAGCCGCGGCAAGATAAACGCGCGTTCCAGGAACTCGTCGGCAAATGAAAACATAAATAAGTCAGCAGGTCGCACCGGGAGTCGCGTAATTAAGGTAGCCCGAAGAGAGCCACCTGAAGACGGGGCACCGCCACCGCGCGGCAGCTAGTCGATGAATTTTGAAAGGGGCGGCTCAAGCTCTCATCGCGCGCACAAGGTCCCTCGGCCGCTAATGCGTCATGGCGCGACTCCTCTTTTTTCCCCGTTTTTCTTCTTGTGCCGAGCACGTCCGAGAGGGAGAGAGCATAGTCCGGCTCTGCACGCAGGAGCAATTCATCAATCGGCCACTATCTCGCAGTTATCTCTCGGCAGAAATCGTGGGAGATCGGGGCCCGCCGATAACAGCCCCCGGCCAACTCGCCGCGGCTTTATGCCGATACATTATGCAGAGCTCCGAGAGCTCTCTTTCGGCGCTTCTCTCCCTCCTCGGCCGCCGCATAGCTGAATTTATAATTGAAATGTTTTCCGCTATCCGAGAATATCTGGTCCCGGTCCCTCTCTCCCTCTGTCCGCTGCTATCGGCGGAGCCAATAATTTTAATCCCCCCTTCTCCCTCCCCCGCCTCCCTTTCTCCCTTGATGCCGAGCTGATTTTGCACGGACGTCTCTATGTGGCCCGCTGCGTTTCGGCTTCTGATAACTCACGTATATACGAGCACCATGGCTTGTGAATCGAAGTCGGCAATGTTGCAAAGCCGGGCTTTTTCTTGCTCGAGCCTCATTTGAATATACGGCCCATTGAAAATGAAATAAAATTAATTTTAATTAAGTCGAATTTGTTGGATATCTTAATGCACTCGACGTATATATAAAAACATTAGAGTACAATACGTAATTCAACGTCGACGATATCACGAGTGTGTAAATGTGTACGTACCTGTTTAGCAACGATCAGCAGTATCTTACCCTTCCTTCTTTTTTTGCTGTGGCCAGACACCGACACACGGCGGACTCGCACACAATGATGTAACGGCTACTTAATTCTCATATTAATTTAACATGAGAAAAGAAACGATTTAGCGCTAAAAAATCCGATAAAATATTCGTGTGAACAGACTTAATTAATACTACATCTTTCCAAGTATCTGTTGGCCTATCAAAACTTAATTTATTTTCCGTTGCATATTAAACAACGTTTCTTATGGGTGGCGCGCCGCCGCCGTCGCGCCCACTCCCCCCCCCCTCCGGCTAGCCGATTACACATAGATCCTTAATCCGCACTACCGACAATCTTTCTCTCTCTCTATACTCTATAATTATGAAATATAGCAAACAGACCCATTAATTCCGTCTGATTTCGGCGAGCATTGATCTCCTTCGGCAGCGTCAGCGGCGTCTGGCCCCCGTCCACGCTGAAAAAGAAGGCCGACCGCCTCTTGCCAATCTCCATTCGTAGACACGCAGCGCTACCCTCCTGTCGACGTTGTTGGCCCACCTATATAACTACTCCCGCTTCCGTCGTCCGCATTCGGCCCCGTGCGATCTCGACGGCGGCGCCATAGGTAGCCGCTCCTCTCTTTCCCTGGCCGTATATACGTGCGCGAGAAACGCCGATAAGCCCAAGAGAGCTCGCCATCCGGATTAGCCGATAGACTCTTTTTCGCCACGTCAGTACGGCGGTCAGCACGAAAAAAGCCCGCCTGGCTGTGCCCGCGTATATAGCATCGACCGACGCCGCTGTCGTAGCCGTCAGTAGCCGCCGTTCGCGGAATCGTTTTCTCTCCCGAGGAGAGCGAGAGGCCCCCCGGCCGTTCTCGGAAGCCCGGCCGTTTTAATTGCCCGAGAGCGGGCGCAACATGTCCCGGTATTTGTCGCTCGGTCGGAGCAAAGGCCGCGGACCCCCCCGGCTAATCGCGCAAATTTATTCGCTTATCGTCGTTTATCATAAGCGTGCCTGCCCCCCCACACCCCCAGCTCCTTCTGCCAAGCCGAAAACACCACCGAGGCAGCGGTGGCAGTAGCTTAGTGGTTGCCGGCTCGTAAAGCTATCGCGCGGTGCCGATTAAAGAACCAAAGTCGTGCGCGCCTTATGCTAATAATTTTCGGGCGGGGGCGCTGGCGTGCGCGCGGGAAAGCGACTGGGCCAATTAACATAATCTAATCCGGTAGGAGCTAAGCTGGGCGGTAGTGCTTGAGAGAAAGAGAGAGAGAGAGTGTATATTCTGCTCCCCCCCCTCTCTTGTGCTACTGCCTCGTTGCAGCTGGGATTTATTTAGTGACTTATGCTGGAATCGGAAAAAATTGGCGGATCTGTGCGAACTTTGACGCACCGGCGGCTTCTCGGGGCCACCGCACGCGGCGGAGAGAAAGCGAGAGCATACCTTGAAGCAGACTACACCAGCAATTTTCAGAGAGGCCTGGGATTCTTACCTGCAACATAAAACAGATTATGATTCGTTATTTCTCGTTTCTTTCTTTGCTCTTTTTTTCTTCTCCATTTTTGTTTCATTCGGGGATAAATTACATTGAGAGATTTATGTATCGGAGAACTCATTAGCATTCGGGCCGTGTGAAACGTATTATCATAAACATATTTTCAGCGATTCGGCAGAGAGTCAAGACGAATGCAGTTTAACACTCCCTTTCTAATTTTCGTTGAAACCATAGTATTTTGTTGCAACGTGAAATCAGCAGTTATGTTGAGCAATTCCTCGAGCAAGCCTTACATGTAATTTCTTGTTATGTAAATACGTTTCTTATGCCTCTTATTGCCAACATTTACAGACAATTTATGCTTTTTTGAAATCAATATAATGTATTGCGCTTTTACTAAATTTTATACACATATATTCGCACACACTCACACACGTGCTAGTTTCGCATTGAAATCGCACGGTCAAAGCAATCATTATTATTATTTTTCAACTTCTTAAGACTCTTATTTGTACGAAATAAGTATTTATCCTTAAATAAAATATCAATGTAATAGCCTATAATAATAAATAAGCCTAAGTAATACCGTGTGAGTGAACAACAGTTTAGACAGTTGAGCATCGAACTATCAAATAAATCGTTTTCCGTCCAAGTTTCGATGATCGCTTTTAACGAAAAGACCATTTTCCATAGTTCAAATCTAATAACAGCTACAGTCGCAACAAAATAATTGACGCCAAGATTTCGAGAAAATCCAACGGTTGCGCGTGTAAGATTAGTTAAAAATGCGAGCAGAAAATTTCTAAACCTACGTCACAAGGATAAGAGCTCTTACGCACTTTTATTTTGATACTCCTCCCGATGTCTGCGCAAAACGCATACGCAGCAACGCACAATGGCTCCCAGTCCGAATACGCGCGAAGCAACCAGAATGCGCGGTTTAAAAATTGCGAATTCAAGCCTCAGTCTAGACGAAATGGACAATAGAAAGGTCCTCGGGGAAATACCAGACGTAGATGGAAGTTTTGCAAAGACAATGCCTCTCCTCTTATTCCTTTTTTCTTTTCGCTCCCGCTCTCTTCTTGGCGGCTCTTTCCTTCCCCCCATACCACCTAACCCTCCCTCGCTCTCCGTCGTCTTTCTGGCCTCTCTTTTCCTCTTCGCGACGCACGGATAGTAATCAGAGGATCGGCGCGTAAAAGAATCGCAGCGGAGAAATTAAAGAGGTAGAAACATCGAAGCATGTTTCTACAAATCTGAGATTATAAATAGGATGAAAGGGAGATCGCACAGATTCGGAGACTGGAAATTAAAGGCTTTTATTGTCTTTCGACGTGATGTAGGCGTTGTTGTAATAAAAAAGGAAAAAAAATCATCTCCGAGAAAGACTTTTTTTTGCCAAGAGCAAAGGTATTTCAATTGAGAATAGCACGTTAAATTTAACTTAAAGATTATACATTAAAAAATAATAATTAATAATCTATTTTAGTCATCTAAAGTGTTATCAACTATCTAAAGTTCTACTCATCGCACTTTTTTTTCTGATTTTAACCTTCATGCTTACAAATGCAATCCTAATGTGAAAATCAAGATGTAATGTCTGTTAGCAGCCAACAGTAGTAAAAACAACGTGTCATCCGCATATATAGTGTAATAGGTATTGAAGTACCTATCGAGAATAGAAGCAAAAAAAAAGTTAAAGGACAGAGGAAGGAAAGAAGGGGAGTTTGCGATGACACGCCCAAGTGACTTTTCCATCCGACACTTTTCTCGAGCAGAGTTGTTCTTTCAACAATTCACAGAAGCAGCCACTCCGGGGACGCACAGCGGATCGCTTTGATGTTGACGGCAGCGAAGGCATTGATAAAGGCCGAGCGCTGGAGGTGGGGGAGAGGAAAGCGACATGGTCGAGACGAGCGCAAGGCTAGATGGCTCTATCGATATACCTACCCGTAGAAAAAAAAGAAAATAAAAAGAAACAGTCGAGGTGCTTCTTTGGTGAACTGAGGACTGTTGCTGATCTCTTGTCTCAGGATGATTACTCCTGTCCGCGACGATTTTTCAATTCAACGATCGCCGATCGGCACTTTTTAACTTTTTAGCTTGCGTAATTACTGAATCGGTTACCTCTTTTCTTTTTTGCTTTACAACCATTTTTTTTAAGGATGAGTGCGAGATCTGACTTTGCTCATTTCTCATTGTGCGTAGAGCGGAGGGGATCAATGCTGTTGTTACTTTGGAGCCATTTAAATGGGTTCGTCCTTGCACGTGGTAATGACTAGCTTCGTGGCAGCGTTTAATTATATTGTATCATTGAGAAGTTTTCTCGCTTGATGGATTAAACGACAGGCCTATTAACTTTGAAAGGTGTTATAATTTCTCGAACAAATGCACGAGAGTCTGTTTACTGACATTGAAGACGTGCCCTTTTAAGTAGTCACGAGTCTTGTCTTTCAATGCCTCCTCTTCATCCCGTCAAATATAGCGATTGAGTCATTAGAGGAAAATTACAGTTTAATAACTTGGCAGGTACAAAAAAAAAAGTATTCTAAGAAAACCAAAAGTCAGACGGTCGATCGAGTAGTCGCTCGCGCATAAAAATTCGTGTAATACAATCTCTCAAAAAGTAAGAGGGAAAAACAAGCATCATTCACGATAGCCTCGGATATAAGCTGCATTCTAATGTCCAGCGTATTCGTACATAACAAGCCCATTGTCTGGCGAAAGAGAGAGAAGGAGAAAGAGCGTGGACAAGGGGTCCCCGTAGCAGCGCGAGTGCAGTGGCAGCAACGACAGCGCCGGCGCACGGAAAAAGGACCATTTCGAGAGATCGAATTTCCATCGCCGCCGCTACTGCCGCGCGTATATATAATTGCTGGATCTAGGTGAGAGATAGGATCGACAGGGAGTCCGACCTCGGTCCCTCTCACCACCAGTCCGACCGCTATCGATATTGTTTTCAATGCAGAACGACCTGCAGAGTCGTCCCCCGGTAGCCGAGTCCTCTGAGGTCAGCCCCCCCCCCTCCTCAGATACCAGGGGAACTCGCCGATATTTTGGCTCGTCGTTCCTCCCAGTCGCAGTGGAGCGGCTGGTTGGGATCGGTATACGTGTAATCTGAAACCGCTTCTGTCCCTCTCCTGGTGCGCGGCCTTTATGTCGCTCCCGCACACGAAGAGAAAGACAGACGGTATTACCCTGTTGCTCTGCCAGTCGACCGCTGGCTCTATTGTCGTCTCATAATCGATGCTAAATATGCCGCGCGGCGAAATCCGGGGAAAGGCGCGGCAGGAGAAGGAGAAACGCTCAGCTCGAGAAAAATGAGGGTATGTAGCTGCGACAGTGAGCCCGGAGAAAGAGAAAAAAATTTCGAGACGGTCCTTCGGGTGCGGGACAGGATGATACCCAGCATAAGATAATAAAGCCTTATAGGCTAATTATCAATAGTAACAATTTTAGTTGACTCAAAGATTTCAGAAGTAATTTAAAGACTTGCTTATGAGACAATAAATTTTTATGTAAAAGTTTGTTGAAAAGTATTTTTATGTTTAATAAAGAATCCTGGAAAAATATAGGATACCGTGACAGATTAAATTATCTATTGTTATTTTTTCTAAATTATTTAAAAATATATAGGTATGTAAAACTATCCGAAGAAAAACTTAATGCTTTATAGAAATTGAGGAACTTTTTCCTTCGAAATTTTAACAACTTTCTAGATGGCCGTTATTAAACTATCTATCAATCATGGTGTCTAGACGAAAATTTATGAATCGAAGGGAGAATGTTACATCGAGCCCACCGTAAAAATTAACTATTGCGCGATAAACATAATCATTTCACGTTCATCAAAAACTCTAGTGTAATTTTCACATGCCCGGGTCACGAAACTTGGCACAAAAAATTTCCCCGTCCGGGTCATTATTTTCGATTACAAAATTTACCAAGCCAATCAATCTCTCCCCGAGTCGAGCATAAAAATCTGAACAAAAATGCAATCGCAGCCTGCTTAACCGTTAGCCGTGTAGCCCCGATCCGTATAAATCCCGGGCCGAAAAGGGCAAGCTTCCGATAAAGCCAATCGGCCGCGGGAGAGCCGAAAGATCGGTAGCCGCGAACGCACTCTCATCGTCGCGGCACCGGCTGAATCTACACGACTTGGCCATTACCTCGCGCGTTAACACACGTCCCTGGCGCAGCAGCAGCGGCAGCAGTCCGCAAGCGCTGATCTCGAGAAGCGAGGGCCGATCCGCGTGGTCCCGGTGGGTTATCGGAGTCGCGCATCTCGACTGGACCTCACGCGACATTCGCGCGGCTGTCATAAAGTGCCCGGAGCGGCCCGGTCACGCTCGGCCGCAGAGAGTCCGGGGGCCCCGGAGAAAATTGCGCGAGCTCCACGGGATCCGCGGCCGCATAAACCTCCAGTCTCGCGTATATTTTTCCGACTCTCTTCCTCCCTGCCCACTCCGCTCGTTCCTTTTTTAACGGTTCTCCTTTTTTCCCTGGACGTATATACGGTCCGCGCTTCTCCTGTCCCCCTCCCCGCCCTTGCCACAGCGCACCTTCTCTTTCTCGCATAAAAAGAGAGCGCGAGGGAGCTCCTCGCGAGACATCGGATTTCAGGATCGCGGCTCTGCAGCCGCGGCGAATAACGAATAGGTCCATAAAAGTCGCAAGGAGCGAATCAGAATGGCTCTTCGCTCCCTCTTGCTCTCGCAGGGGAATGAGCGAGCTCCGCGAGAGCGTTGCGAGAGATTTTATCCGGCTGGAGCTTTCGCGTTATAAATGATACTGATTTTTAAAGAGATGCACATACGCAAGCACGGGCTCGGGCTACTCGCGCCTTGCTCTTCCCTGCTCCCCCCTCCCACCGTTTCCCCGACTTAATGCGCCAAGTTATGTGGCTTATTTCGGATTCAACGACGTTGCAAAGCCCCGAGGAGGTGCGAATGTTTATATGCTGTTAGACGAGTGCTCGTTCCAGCCTTAAAATGACTGTTTCTCTTTTGAATCGCTTATTTACCATTTTCACAGTGCGTTTAACAAGTTTGGATTAATGCATTCGGGTCGCGTGCACGCTACTACTTTATGGTACTGCAGCTAATCTAGAAAATAAACAGATATTTCAAGAATATTCCCGAGCCTCGTTATCACGTGAAGACAAGTTTAGAAAAAAGATTTCGACTCTAGCTTCGTTGCATGTGCTCTTTTAAAAAGTCCAATTTACGAGGGGAGGCCATTGAATGTTTCCTGCAGCACCAGCGCACAGCAAGGCCCCAACATAAAACCAGCCGAAGGGAAGAGGCAAGCAGCGGCGAGAACGTTCCCATGGCTATATCGGGACTTTGGAAAAAAGAGTTACTGGGCGGAAGAAAAGCCAAACCGATTTATTCGGCTGTAAGCGCGCGTGCAAGCAGCAGCTGTTGTGTACTCGTGCGCTGCACCAGTCGCGAGAAGACGCCCCCGTGCTCGCCACATGACGGCCAAATTCGACGACTCACCGAGGAAATCTCTTGGGAGTGAAATTCATGGCCAAAGCTCGTGTATCGATCGGAAATTTTTTTCCAACTAGCGAGCGTTATCGTGGGCACACCGAAAATCATGGGAGGTGCGGTTGGTGCTTACGCTTCTCGCGTTTCCGCGAGCGCGTAAAAGATGTCGGCTCGAGAAGAAATGGCTGGGGATCAGGGGAACTGAAAGCGCGCACTTCCGCGTTTGTTAATGCTCGCC
Organism: Anagyrus pseudococci; assembly: GCA_030522585.1. Lineage (NCBI taxonomy): Eukaryota > Metazoa > Arthropoda > Insecta > Hymenoptera > Encyrtidae > Anagyrus > Anagyrus pseudococci. The sequence continues at coordinate 18,918 of JAPYYQ010001896.1, forward strand.
AGTGAAATTGTAGACTCTAGCGAATTATTTTGAAATTACGGCATGTCAAATTTATGGTTATGTGGTATTGCGTTGATAATTCGTGGGAAGGATACTGAGATTCTGTGACTTGGGTATGATAGATAACTTTAAATGACGATGTAATCATTACAACGTTGTCTCGAGTAAGTAAAAGTAATTTTATTGAGACAGACAAACCTTTATGGAGATTACAAGGATGAATCAAATAGATCGATTAATTTTACATTCGAGTATTCCAACTACATGAAATTTTGACAAGTTAGAATACGTTGTTTATAACAAGGCAATGAAAACAACGAAGTAAGCAAATGAGCAGTCCAGTAAATCAAGCGAATTGCATTGGTTCAAAAACAAGCTACTCATATCCGATGTGTAAGATCAAGTACAGTAAGGAGGCGCCTTGACCGCGACGTTGCGGGAGAAAGCAAAATGACGATGAGATGACCCGAGTACGTCCAGCGGAAATTAAGCTATTAACGAACTGGTTTGCCAGATCGAGCGTAACTGCTTGCTTCCCCTAACGTGATGCACACACCCATCAGGGGCTTTCTCACGCGCAGCATTACATGTTGCGCGTCGCCGTACCGCAACCAACGAGAGAGCGTTGATATCGAGCACAAATTCGGCTAAAATGTGCAAACGAACTCGCAGAGTCTCCTAAAGGTACGTGGAGAAAACGGTCGTAAATGATTTTACTTGGAGAGGCGATCAGATGCAATAAAGTTCTCTTCAAGCATAATGTTAGTTAGGAGGGAGCTCGGACGAGAGCTTCGATCCGTTATTAGTCAAAGCAATTGGCCGCGCATCGTGGCCGCCGTGGCGAGGCGCATTAACCGCGCCTCGATTAATTATCCCCAAGATCAGAGAAAGAAAGAGAGAGAGGAGGCTCGCGCGTCATCCGCTTACTCACGATCGCACGACTCGCGCCATAGGTAAATCGTCGCGGAAGTCGTCAGCAGACTTGGGGAAAATGCCTTCGTGACTTGGACCTCCAGCGAGTGCGCTACGTGTATATATGGACGCGGTTGAGTCACACGCGCCGGCAGCTTTCGTACCACGACGTACGACTATGACTATACGTACGCTCGTTCCGGACCAGGGAGCCGGGGGGACAATGCAGAAATTCAAGCTGACCGCTATGGCACAGTGGCGCACGGCCTACGCACGGAACACCGCTCTCTTGGGCATTAGGACAGATCATTAGCTGGGCGGAAAACGCGCGGACCTGACGATGATGGCGAATGTAATGCGGAAGAGGAATTCATTTTGGTAAGCTCCGGCGTGTTCGCGACTATTGTGAACCGATAATACCCCTTTTTTTATTCATTCTTGGGTTGCAGTATATACGCGTTTGCTGAATATGGGTCTTGTTCGCCACTATAAATGTTGACATGAAACTTATTCTTCCAAAAATAAAGCTTTGTTATTAAATGCACAAGTCGAGCTCGTGACGTTATGTTAAATAAAAATTAGGGAGATTGTCGTGAAAAATAATCGCAAACTAAATTCCAGCATTGAATAAGCGAGTCGCTTTTCGCGATAGCGAGGCGTAGCAAGGAAGTACAGAGGAGGCCGCTTGATATGCAGCTGCGGGCTCTCGACAATCGCTGCCGGCGCAAGTGCGTTTGAAAGTGACCGCCTCGCTAACGAAATCCTATCTCCCGCTCCTCGTCATCTCCTTTTTTTCTGCCACAATCAGCATCAAGCGAGATTGCAACGACGTCCTACAAAACGGAGATTCCTTCGTCTCGCTTACGCTCAGATGCGTTGATAACACGTTTGACACATATTTCTCGTGCCAGTGCAATATTTACTGCAGCAGCCTGCTCTAGCCAACGAATAATTCACCTTCTGCATTATTAAATTTATTATGTCTTTTAGCATTCCTTTACGCATAAACTCTTTGATAATGAGCAAATTTGAAAAATCAGCCATGGTATGTAATAAACTACGTAATAAATAGGTTAGGTTCGGTATTAAATTACATTATCGGTATAAAAATTTTTATTAAAAAACATCCTGGGAACCTGGAGCCAATAAATGGTGGTGTGGTTGGTACTACAAAAGTCCGTTCTAATTATCTAAGTAGGGCTGATTAATAAACGTGGCTTTATGTAAAAAGTGAAGTGTTAGGGTACCCGATGTTAAAAATTCAATCGGTCACAATGAGCGATGATAAATTTTCATCCGGTTAAATTGACTTTCGCAAGTACAAAATACACGAGACGTCAAGTCAGTCCGAGTCCGGCGATTAATTTCCTCGTAATTAACGAACAAAATCAATTTATTGGGATTGCAAGGAAAAACGTCAGCGGAGAGCGGGCGGAGGCAATGTTATCGTAAAGGATCGACTCCGGCGTCGAGCTAAAGATATTGCGTAACCAAAGACAATCGTCGCGTTAATTCAGTCGGAGCGAATCGAAGCCCGCGCGGCGACTCATTGGCCGAGTTGTACTCATTGCGGATCGCTGCACAGGGGCGGCGGCGGCTGCTGCTGTCCAAGTGAAAAAAAGACAGTTGTACACAGAGAGCAATAAGAGTATGGCATAGCGGCCACGCGTGTCGGCTACGGCGTAGCAAAGCCCCGGGACACTCTTAACATATGCGAACACATGCAAGCCAGCGCGGATCGGGCTGTCGGCGGCCGCTCGCCTGTTCGACATCAGCAGGCCGAAAGGTTCGCGCTACCGGTGTCGCGCAGCCGCCGCTACTGTATATCTCTTTTGCCACAATGGAAAATTTCGTGCCTTGAAGCTCCGACTGTGGGGCAAGGGGAAATCTCATCCTCGGCACTGTCGCGATTTACATGAAAATGTTTCGATTTCCTTTTGCGAGCACCGTAACCGCGACAATGGTTCTCTCTCTCTCTACCTCCCTCTTTCTCTCTCCATCTCTTTGGTGGTATATGCATTGGGAGACGGAATTTATGGAGGCTTCGGGGCCAACGACAAAAGAATTTTAGCTGTGCGCCGAGGCTACTACTTCTGCTACGATGTAACGTTGATGAATATTGGCGAGGTAAGCCTCGCGGTGGCTATGAGATGCAGTTAAGCGGCTCATTTAAAGTGAAATGTAATGAAACGATAATCGTAAATTCAGGCTGACTTGTTTATCGCGCCGCTAATTATGCCGTTGTGTAATTTATTAATACGCGTTTATTAAAGTATTAATGTGCTTTCGCATTTGGCGCAGTATATATTTTGCTACGCTCAGTACGGCTCACCGGGAATAATAAGTTTATTTAATTGATCACGAAGAGTTCATTTAATAAACTTGTAAAAAGTAATGTAATTGAATGTTTCTTGCAATACAGGACGAGCAACAGAAAGGAAATTACATTGTCAAATGGAAAAGTCCAATGTGAATCAATACTCGAAAATTAAAAAAAACCTTTTTTAATCACTTTTTGAAAACCTCAATTATTAAACACCTTCAAATCCAATAATATCAATCTATATCGAATAGTCCCATTGAGTTGGCCGCACATAATACAAAGCCGATGCAGCTGGCACAACAGCCAGCAACGATAAGACACGGCGCTATCACGTTTCCTCAGCGATATCACGCAAGAGTACGAGGCAAGCGAATTGATCTTCAGCCTCATACAGTCTATTGTTTTTAAAAATTAGTCCTTCTCCTTACTACGCAGATACATGTAATATCAGTTAATAATGTATCGCCATGAATGCGTTAATACCAACGTTGCGGGCTGCATTGCAAACCTGGCATTTACGTAGACGCGAGCTCGCTTCTCCGAAACGACGCGCGTGAGCAGATGTCTCATCGAGATTCGACGTGTACTGTAAGCGATCAGGAAGTTGACAAATGCGAGCCCGCGAGCGTAGAAATGATTTTTTAATAAGGGTTTCGCCAAGCGCAATTAAACTCAGAATGAGGGTTTTGTTTCGATTCAAGTGCGTCACGCGGCTCATGGTAAATTAGTGACAATTGTTGCTCTACAGTTTCGACCAACGTTTGGATACTCGGAAAATACAAATTGATGCGACTTTTATTGTACGTTGGCGCTAAATGTAATTATTTTACATTTGATGAGCTTTTCCATGTCGTAACAAAAAAAAATCAGAGTAGTTTATTTATCACTTTGTACAATCTAGAAATACGAAAGATTTCTTCAAAAAATACCAAAAAGAAGTTTTTTCGATCGATTTATTATCGAGAAAATTCGAAAAATAAACCATTACTCCGACTGTCCCACTTGACGTCATAATCAGACGAAGAAAAATTTCTGAAGCAAGCGGCATAATCGGAAGACCAAGAGACGCACGAGGCCCGATTTTCGTCGAATAAAGGCAGCGAAAAGTCTTGCGCGCGACGTCAACGGCGACGGGGCGGATGAGAAAAATAATAATGCCATAAGAAGAGACAAAGCGAGAGCAAAGCAGACGAGTAGCTGTTGAACAAACGAGCGACGTGCGCAGGCACATCAAAACACGGAGACCAAGATCTGCGGGAGAAAAATCGAGTTGTCTGTCCGAGGCCCTTTGCGCTCCAACGAGTCTACCCTCTAACGCGCCGACGTCGTCAATTTCCACATTCGACACGGCCGGTACACATACAGCCGAAAAGGATAAAAGGGCGAAGGGAGGGAGAGAAACGAGGTCCAGCGGCAAAAAAAGAAGAAGAGCCTCGAAAACGCGGCTTGGAGTTTTACGAGAGCAGGGGGACTGCCGGACCTCCCTCGTGCGCGATCCGTAACGATAATTACCGTACACGATATTTTTCTCGGCGCTTTGGCAGCTTCTTTCACAGCGCGCACACACACACACATGCGGAAAGTTGTGTGCCGGCCGGCGGTCCGAGCGCCCCCCCACGTTAATTTATGAGCCGAGACTACTGCCGCTGCAGCAGCCTGCGCCTTGCGTTCCGATGCATCGTCCGGCACTTTACACGGCTTTTCACCAAGAAGAGCAGAGGGGAGGAGGCGAAGAGAGACGGGAGCTCGTGTGCGTCGTGACGAATTTGTTCACACACGGCTGCACGAGAATAGGTGGGAGGGGCACTGGAGGAGTTCTAGAGTACGCGCAGGTATAAGGACTCGAGCGGAGCGAAGGGAGAGGCTTGCTGAAAAGCGAGGAGGAGGAGGAGTGGCGGAAAAGCGGAGCACTTTGGGCCCCAAAGTGCTCCGCTTTTCCGAAGTTTGGGGACCACAATGCTGCCAGAGCCGAGCGGTCCACTGCTACTTCACAATGCCAGCTTTACAGAACTGCTGCTGTTGCCGCTGCTGCTGCTGCTCGTGAAGGCCGAGGTCCTCACGCGGACGGTTATTCGCGCGCCCGAGGCCATTGTTTAACTCTAGGGGGATGATGCAGCAAAGCTCGGAGTCTCGAGGAGAGAGAGAGAGGCTCGCGCCTGTGTTTCGGGTCACGCCATAATCCGATGACACGCTGCGGCACGATTTAATTCGGACAATACGATCGAAAGAGCACGAGCCAAGTCTTCTTCGCCAAGACGTTAGGCGCGACTGCTGCCTCGTGGCTTTCATCGGCCAGTTTGCAAGATGTCCCGAGGGGGAGCTCGAGATGCTTTGGGAACAAAAGTGCGAGCAGTCGGATGCTGAAAATGCGGAAATGTCCAGAATGATATAAGTGAGCGGACTAGCACTAGTGCGCCGCACACCGTAAAGGTTGTTGTGCCTTTTTTGTTCTTACCTTTGAATTACGTGGATGAGGTGTGAAAAATATACGATTCGATAATATTGTAGGTTGAATACGCGTACAAGATATTATACAGGTGGTAGAGATGACTTTTTTTATGAAGATTAATTTCGAAAGCACGATTAGCGTTTCTACCGTCGTGAATGTGCACTTTTTAGCGGAGATTTATACACGTGGTATTAATTGAACATTTAAAAGATAAAATGTCGAGAGAAAGTCGAAAAAGTCCGGGGTAAACTAATTTCAATAATACACGCCTACAATATTCGATTAAAAACATAATTACTCAGGGCGAGAAAAAAAGTCAATTTACATATTACGCAAGGCGAATAGTCTAGTTTAATCAGATGAACATTTTTTTTACTCGTACTTGCTTTTGGGTTTAATTTTTTAGCTACGCAAAGACTTTCGAAATTAAACAAGACTTAACATATTTTGTTGTTTTAGAAAAATTCGAGATTGATTGTATCTTATATTTTTTTATTACTATAAATAATAATTCAACGTCTCTTTAACAGCTTATTATCCTTTTAAACAAACGTACGTAACCCTCCCTTTACATGTGTTTTTGGATTATTCAGCACCAAATTTTTCTTGTCCACAACGCTCTGACTTTCAAGTTGTTGCGCCACGCGCGTAAGTGAAAGTGCAGCCGTCTCATTGGGCGTATCTACTGTACGAGATTAATCAATCACGTTTTTCGGCTTCGAGATACACATATCCTAATTTTTCATTTGACAAGCTGTGGCTATAGCTACGTTATAACACGTGATATCCCTATAAATGTACTCGGATCATCGACTTGTTTTTGAAATTAAATGATTTTTGGTTTTGGAAACGGCATATTATTTAAAATAGGGAGAAAGAGTTTTTTCAATGATGTGATTGTAGTAACAATGATTAAGTATGTCAAGGTCAAAATAAGTCTTTGTAAACCCTCACAAGTTTAATCAGATTTTACTCCTGTGTTTCAATTGAAAAAATATAAATAATTTTCTATAACATGATTTATTTACACACCTTAAAAGAAAGACATCAAAAATCACTATTAATATTTAGTACTTATAACTTTATAAATAATGAATTTTTATATAAGATGTAATAAACTTGATAACCTCTACTTAAACTCTACATAGTTCTTGAAGTAGTTCTATTAGAATGTGTGCTTTTCAATTTTATCAATACTATTTTATCAAAAATTTTAATTATATATCATAAATAAATAAAATAAACTTAATTTAATCATGAAATGTCAATGCACACGTATGTTATCTTATGGTTAATTTTATGTATAAGAATTTTGATAAGCGTAGCATGCATCCACAAGTACTATTTTGTAATCTACCTAGATAAAGAAGAGATTTACTAAATTTATTGCATGTTAAATTTATATATGGATAAAAATATACAAATATTTGT
>JAPYYQ010001897.1:0-26791 GCA_030522585.1 Anagyrus pseudococci
TTTCCACACTTGTGACATACCACACCTGTGACATTTGACGTTTAAAGTGTTCTTATTTTGCACACAATAAATTTAAAAATATTTCCGCTTGAATTCAATCAAAATACATTAAAATGTAATGAAAAAAATTATTTTTGAGCAAAAAATTTTTAAACTGCTTAAGAACACGGATACCACGACAGTGACCAAATATTTTTCCAAATTTCAATACTAATATAAAAACTGCTCTCTTGACTCAGTAAAATTTTTAAACAGCTACGTCAAACTGCTAGACTTTTAACTTATTAACAAAAATTTAAAGAAAAAAAAATTTAGTACAAAATAATGGACAAAATAAAAATGTCCCTGAAATGTATTGCTTAAAGCCAAACAACTTCTTATCAAACTTGAACAATAACTTTCAATAAGTATATTTAATTTTATGTGGTACAGAATTAAAATTTTTTATCGTTTTTTTTAAAAGCAGCTTCAAATTGTTAATTTGTTAAAATGGACATGCCACACCTGTGACATTTCGATGATATTATGAACGTTAAATATATTAACCAACGTGCTACTCCTTGTGTTTAACCTAATGTATGCTCCAAAAAAATTCTAAAATGTATTTGTAACCTATAGCATTTAGGGCCGCTAAATCCAACAGTTATTTAAGAATCACCCATATCAGTATGAAGATACAGTATGGTAAATACGTAATTTTTCCACATTTTCCTAGTTCTTTTCTTGATTTTTTGTCTTATGTTTCTACATCGGCAGCTGAGAGAAGCAGGAGTCGAGTATAAAAGGGTCTAACGAGATTTCCAAAGTCTTGAAGACGCGGTTACTTTCGTTCTCTTTTCGCTCTGCGGCCTTCTTTTTCTCCTCCGCGCGGCTAAACAAGCTCTTAAAAGGTGCTAAAACAATCAAGCGATTCTCTTCTCGACTTTCTGCGCCGGCACTGCGAAGAAAGTAGAGCACGGCTGTTTTTTTGAAAATGCTCGCTTGAAAGGTCATAGTAAACGGATGGACTGGTTTCTCTTTTTGCATTCTCGGAGATACACGAAACATAATGCTTAGAATTGCACCTATTTAAAATTTGTACTGTACGTAACTCTAAACGTTTTTCTAACGAAATCAAAATCTTGAAACAAGGAAGATTAAAAAAATCAGTTAATATTTACGAGAGGGGAGGAGTAGGTGGATAGGCGCGTTGACGAGAATATAGCAAAAAAAAAGACAAGGGGGAAGCGAGACAGCCGTTAGGAGAAAAACACAAGTCGAGCTTTATGCGCGAGATGGGGTCGATGCCACGAAGCTTGCGCTCGGTTTACCCCGGCAGAGTAAAAACAGCAGCAGCAGCAGCGACGACGACGACGACGACACCGCTCTAAGGGCTTTACTACCCGGAGCAACAAAATTTCCATATTTATCCGCGAGAGGCAAGCCGCCGCGTCGAGAGACACATCGAGACACCTCGATACACAAGAGCCTCTGAATAACAATATTTCTTGCGCACTTCTACCCCCTCCCCTACCCCCTTAGCTCGCGAATCTTCAGGCTGGCAACGATTTCAGCGATGGCTCTTCGATTTTTTTTCTTCTACGTCCTTGCAACTCGTTTTTTGATTGTGTTTTCGAGTTGTTGATCGTCTTAAGTGACGTAGGATTGTTTCATTGCGTTAATACTGTATCATTGTAACAATGTTATCGCAGGAATATCGACGCAACTCTCCGAGTATTCAAGACCAACTCTTAATAATTACGTCCTACACAATCTTGTCTCCCCCTTCCCTTTTTTATATAACCCACGTACGTATAATTTTACATCTGAACTCGGGTCGTTTGAATATTGAATTACCCCTGCACCGTCTTGTTTGCTCGTCATGGCCAAGGGGGGGGGGGTGAAGTGGGGGGAGGAGCGAGCGAGAAGAGGGAAAGGAGAGATAACGAGGACGCCGCTGTGGCGTATAGGAGGACAAAAAACGCGCGCCCGGTGCCGCGTAAAAGGGAAAATTAGAAAAACAAAGAAAGCCCATCGGAGAAGAGAGAGAGAGAGAGAGAGGAAGCAGGACGGATAAATGAATGACCGGTAGCCCCCCGACCGCAGGACTAGCCTGGCCCAGCGCTAAATTGAAAATGGAAATGTTTAATTGCCCGAAAACAGCGTCGAGTGCTTTTACTCTCCCCCCGAGCGTGGCTGGCTCTCTTGGTTTTGCCCCACTCGACGCGCCGGAGAGCTACGGTACACACGTGGATATCTCGGGGATGCTGCTTTCGGTCCTCCTCCAACGCGGGACAGATGAAAAAATTTCGAGGCTTATATATTGCCGTTGCGTGTTGTCTGCTTGTGTTTTGTGGCTGTTCGGGGCGTTTTTTTGTCCTTTTTTAATGGAAAAGGGTTCGCGCTGATGAAAAATTATGACGTAATTGATGGATTGTTTGATGGGAATTGGAGACCGGAATTTCGAAAAAATTTTAAGAGCGTTATTTTCGGTGATTATTCTTTTCGTCTTTTAATGAATAATTTCAAAAAATAAGCAACTAGATCTTTATTTTTATGAAGTATAAATAATATAGGGTTACATGACGTGTACAAGGCATGACAAGTTTTAGGGAATTAGTTAAATTTTTCACACTGAAACATAATAATTCATTATAATACATTGTGCTCGTGTATGTATTTTGATGCATTACACCGAAATGCGAGACTTTAAATATATACATGTAACTAAAAACTGTTGCAAAAAAGCCTCGTGTTATTATTTTGAAAAAAGCTGGTCTTTTGACTCTTATCAAAAATCCAAAGACTCGAGTCTGAAAGGTACAAGAGAAATCTATTTAAATTCTAAAAAAAAAAAAGAATATTCATTTACACAAAGTACGAAAATTCCAGGCGTCCTCGACAAACTAAAAATTTATGCGTCGAGTCGTATAACCCCTCTCGCATCACTCGCGACTCTTGAAAAGTTCTCTTTCAGCTCTCGATAATATCGGCAAATATTCCTTGCGCGTGGGTCCCATTAAAAAAAAAGAGGGGGAAAAAAGAGAAAAAAAAGGATACACCAGTGCTATACGCGCACGCACTTCGTTGGTAATTTCGAGCTCGCGTCGTCGCACGTTCGAAACGGCCGAGCGTACTGGTAATTCCCCCTCCCCCTTGTCCCCTCTCTACCGCAGTTGCGATGATTACACTCGTTAGTAACGGAGAGTAACGAGCGTCGCCTCGATTCCGATCTCGATGCAGCCTGCAGCCCGCGTTCAGGGGAAGAAGAAGGGGGGTGGGGATGGAGGGGGCGAGTTCGACCGGCGAAATTCGAAATGCCAGAATCAATATGCGCCTCACGTGGAGCCATTGTTAGTACGTGCGGCCGGCCCTGGCTCCAAGGCAAACGCGCGACGCTCTCCCGTAGTAGGCCCGTGTACAGCTTACGTGCCCCGATGCTCACTCTCGGGATAGGGTTAACGCTTGATCGCCGGACGACGCTTGCCGTTTGATGTAAGATCGTTCGCCTGTAGACCCTATACTGCCCCTGATCGAAGGTTACGCTCGGTTTATGGCTTTTCAAATTCTCCTGCTCTCGTTGTTGATGCGTCGGATCGTAAATTTACAATGCAATTATACTGGACCAGCCGTGTATTTAGGATAGTCTTCGAGCTTGAGTATCCAAGAAACGTGATGTTCCCAATAAATTATACTTCGATTCCTCGAATAATTGTGTACTCGTAATCTCCATATTCCGATATAGGGTAAGTCGAAGGAATACGACATGTTGGGAAATATGCCACTTGTTCGAATTTCTTATTAAACAATATTGTTAACGCCTATAACTCAGTCAACTTATAAATAAGTGTGTATCTACTCAAATAAGACTCGAAAACAGGCAGTAGCTACGAACACAAATTAATGAGAAACAATTTAAAACTACCAAAAAAATTAGCGTGTTTTTCAATTCTTTTTTATTTATTTATTTTTTAACGAAATTTTTTATCGAAAAAATAAACTCCCACGTAAATAGTCTTTATTAAGACAAGTAATTTCATGATTTTTAAAAATTAAAAAACGTTATGCTTCATTGAATACGACATTAATCTTTATTATAAGAAGCATTAGGGTGAAATGCCAGTTATCAAATATATAATTATAGATTTGAAAAAACGTAAAAGCAAAAATATAGTTGAAAGATATTGTCCTAAGGAAGACATTCCATTTTGTAAATTTTAATTTTATCTAGTTCATGGAAAGTTACAGGCAAAATTGACAATTCTTGAAGTTAAATTGCGTAAAATATATGATTCATAAATATAGCTTATATTTTTAGATAATATAAATTTAAAAACTGTTTGAACAGTTAATCTTGTAGTAATACATTCACCTGTATTTATAAAGAAACCTCAAAGTCGATTAAATTGTGTTTTAAGCTCTATGAAATATTAGGTGGCATATTTCCCAATGAATTTTTCAAGAAGAAAATTTTAAGTACTTGGTATTTTTATTTGAAAAAAATATGTAAAATATCAACACTGGATTAAAGACTTAAAGATTATTAAAATATATGTAATTACTGACCAAATCATATTTTTTTTTGTTTTCAAATACCGAAAAATCTCTGAACTCCCTGCCTTCAAAGTTAACTATGGCATATTCTCCCAACATACCCTAATATAAAATCATTCAAAAGCTAAACAGAAAAATTCTGCAACGCGCCAGTAAGGGTAGAGACGAAAAGACTCGCGCGCCATCGCACGAAAAGTACCGAGAAATTTTCTGTCGCGGCGGCGGTGGCGGCAGTGCTCCCCCTCCGCTGGATGCTGTAGCAAGGGGGATTCACGCTCGTATCGCGTTACCCGCGGGATTAAAAACCTCAACAAGAAATACTGCCACCGCAAAAGCTCTCATTTGCAAGCGCTCGCTTTTTCTCTCCTACCCACCCACACCCTCCCCTCTCTCTCTCTCTCTCTCTCTCTCTCTCTCTCTCTCTCTCGCAGCTTCTCCTTCTAGCTTCTCGCTTTTTGCCAGTTCCTTCACCGAGGCAATTTGCTTTCCTCCGCTGTCCCTCACTTTTTTTTCTTCTCTTTCTTTTCACCTTTTTTCCTCCTCCCACCCCCTTTTTTTTAATTTCTCTCTCTCGTGTTACACATCCAAAGTCGAAGTCAGATTTTTTTGAGTGTCCCGAGATTCTTAAGCCTGCCCGATCTCGTCTCTTAAAATAGAAACAGAGCCATTATTGTCGACGGATTAATGTAATAAAATTTATCTACGACCACTACTTTTACACCCATTAATTTTATTATCGTCGGTATTACTGTGCTGTATAAATTATCTCTCTTTTCGGATTCATTCTACCCCGACAATTACGACATTAAAAAGTTCCAAGACCAAGAATTCCATCGGAAAATTAAATGCTTCGTTCGCGCTGACGTAAGAATCCTGACCAATTAAAACAAACGTAGCCATGTGCACAGCTTAATTCACGGCTTCTCAAATGCTAAAATTAATATCTAACAAATACTCGATTGCTGACATTGACCCTTATTTTCAAATCACTATTAAACGAGCAAAATAAGTTCTAGATGGAATTTTAGGATCATTTCCAGAGCGTAAGCTGCTTTTACAAAACAAGCACGTACCTCCGATTAATATGACAAGACAAACGGGCCGATGCATCGGCAGTTTCGTCAAACTAATGCGGTGCGCGCGTTACGCGCTTTTGATTTTCTCGGCGTCCTAAAACAAACTATAGCCCCGCAGCCCGCGTTCTAAATCCATTGTGAATGCATAAATGTGAGCGATTACACCAGCGATTACATCGGTCCTCTGGCTTATTATGCATTTAATGGTTGCAGCTACGTGGAATCAAGTTAGTTGGAAAAGCCAGATTACGGTCGCCTACCCTCACCTCTTCCCCCCCTTGCCGCTGGTGTACAGTGTAACGTGAAAGCATTCGCATCCAATCCCCGGGCTTGATGAGAAATTTATGGCCTAATGACTTTATGTTTAGCCAGTACACCCTCGTAATTAATACTTGGAAATAACTGAGCTTTGAGCCTGAGAGTCTGTTGGCTCGCTATACTTTCTCGGATGACCTATGGATTTTGAGATTTTTGATGCTTTGCGCTTTCCAGCGATAAGCTTGAGCTTACAAATTGCATTTCTTGTGGTCGTTAAAAGAAAAGAAAGGTATAATGTAAAATAATGTAATGTTAGGGTGAATTATTGAAATATAATATAATATTCAACGTCAATTTGTGTGTTTGTCCGAAATAATTTCTTGTTTCACAAAGTATGTAACTCAATCGCGAATATGTTAATAGATATTCGAAATAAATCTGCCAAACGATATTTCATGCGGGAAATTCAATGTTCAACGATAGGCAAAACTCATTTAGACTCATCCTTATTTTTAACTCGGCAAACGTTCAATTTTCCCGCAAAACGTTCTCGCTCGTTTATCAATATTAATTACCGGCCCAAAGCTATATACAGCAACGCGTATTCATTAACGAAGCCCCGACCCCGTAAATCTCGCAGTTTTACCAAACGCACTTACATAGCGTTTATTACACATTTTCCCGGCTGCGACCTTAAATTAACAAAACCACAAAGTATACGCTCTCGCAGCAAGTGTCTCCATACACACTTCATCGAAAATCGGCAGCAGCGATTCTCCATCACCTCTCAATTAGCCGCAATGTCTCAATACCCTCGATCTTGCTGTACAAGTTGGGGCCGCGGAAGCCGTCCGGTCGTTAGAAAGCTCTCTCTCTCTCGGTGCGCGGGCATCCGTGGCGCGCGCGCAGGGATAGCCGACTGGTTGCAGACAATAGCCTACTCCCCCCCTCGAACTGTCTCGAGGCTAGGCGTTTGGCAAGGGCAGCTCTAGCGCGAGAATTGAAATGCAAATCGCGGGATCCGGGATGCAAATCCCGTTGCACGGGGTAACGCTCGCCACCCTCTCCGTCGCCGGCGTTTTCCACCAGAGGAGAGAATATCGGCCCGGCAGCAGCAGCAGCAGCACGGCATCCGAGTGGGTTAAATTCGCAACCGAAAGGCCCTCTTTCCCGCTACATTCCCTCCCTATATAATCTCTACTCCCCGAGGCTGCTCCACTGCTTTCTTTCGCTCTCGCTCTCTATGGCTACGCGGCTTGTTTTGTTTTCACCCGGCCACCCACCCCCCTCCCCCCTCTGGCGCCTCGGCCTTTGCCGAGGGATGTATTTTGATTGCTCTTTTCTTTTCCCTCCACCGTCTGAGAGCCCTGTGTTTTTGTTGTAATGAATGCTGATTTTCCTGTTGCCGCCGCGCGCTACCTATGCGCCTGAATTGCCGGCTGTATTAATAAACTCCGGAGTGCTCGATTTCTGTATTAATAAAATAAATTTCGATTTTTCTAATTAAAAAAAAATATATTTTAAAAACGTCTTTGGCCGCAGTCTATACGAAATTCGAAAGAAAAAAAGTCAACGAACCTCGCCCGTTACGAATCCGCGAATTATTGATATGAAGCAGGTGTCGAGAAAGTCGCGTACACTATGCAGGCGAGCGCGTCGAACAAAAACGAGAGCCTACGGAAAAAAGAAAAAAAAAGAGAAAACTGTGCCGAATGCAAGCGATAGGAAAGAGCGCCCAGACGGCAAGTGAACGCAGACGAGCCGAGTGTATATGAATCCTTATGAATAAATGAATGAGCCGCGCGCGCCAGTCGACGGATGTGTATGCCCGAGCGCGACTTTATATCTCGGCTGTGAATGCAGAGAGGGCCTCGAGTCATCGCTCTAATCACGGTAATTACGCGTAAACGAGGCCTGCTAAGAGAGTAAAGCTGACCTCAATCTGGATGGATGCAAGAGTGATCACGTGGTTCTCGGGCTAGGAGCTGAGCAACTTGCTGGAATGAAGCTGCTCATCCTGGCTTATCTACACCCGTTTCTATATGCACAAAGCTTGCACAGCGTGTTGATGTAACGTATTAAAAATAGAAAAAAAATATACGTAATCGAATTAACAGAGGTATTAGAAATTCAGGGAGAAAAGCAAGAATGAATATTCGGAAAAATTCGAGTAAAAAAAAAGCTCAAAGCCAAGGTAGAAAGGACAGACGAGCCACGCTGGAATCCTCCCTTCTCTTCTACACATCAGCCTTGCACGGCTCGACGTCCCGATGAGAACAGCCGACATTTGTTTCGCACGGCCCGTATGATCTCGATTTGTTCGCGTGCGCGCGCGCTTCGCATTCCCTACCTATTGCTGCGTGCTATAGATATCCGGCCCTTTTGCTCCAATGCATTGCCGATATGCTTCTTCCCAAATTAACGATTTCATTCGTTACGATACGCCGAATTTTTATTTCTCTTTTTTTTTTTGTTGCATTCTTTAGACACGTGATGCGATGTTATCGAGCGCGAGGTTCGTGCGTCCAAGTTGATTTACTCGATATACCCATAGAATGCGCGTTGTTAATTGTTGAAATTGCTTGATAAATAAAATGGTAAAGGAAAAAAGTCGAAAAGGGGAGTTGCAACTGGTTGATGGAGGCATTAACGCGAAAATAAACGGTTGCCTTTAACAAAACAGACATTTTACACAGCAATATTCTATTAATCTCTTCCCTTCGCCGCCCTCTTCGCTGGTAATACCGAGCGATATTTACCAGGATAACAGCGCCACTCAGACCCAAATAGCGCTTCGGCAAATAGAAATGCAAAAAGAGAGTTCTTTGTCGCTGCTCCGGCGAGGAGGAGGCAGGCAGCCGCCTCTCTCGGCAAAATCGCATTTCACCTTTGAATAAGAAAATGCAAAATCCAGGCCGGCCTGGTGGAAGCAGAGAGAGAGAGAGGGGCCGGCGGAAAAACGAATCTATTTCGAGCGACTAGGCCGGCGCCGCGTGCTCTCTACCAGCCGGCTTGCTATTGGGAATATCCAAGGCGCGAGGAAAGCTTATTTCGACAATAGCACACCGCCAGCTTGGACTAATAATATTCCTCGACGGGGAGGATAGGGGAGAGAGAGCGACGAAAAAACACCGGATGCCGGGAGAAAAAGTGCCCCCCTGCGTCGTCGCGGACGAATTCCCTGCTGCTCGGGGTCTCGTGTACGTGCCGCGGCGCCTATGCTGGATTGATCCTGCTGTGGGACTCGCGGTCGGGAAAGCGTAATCTAATGAAATATTAAAAGCCAACGAAAACGCTGGAATTCCTTGTCCTCTATCGCTGTTCTTTTTATTTTTTTTTCTCTTCCTCTCCGCACTTTTTTTTCTCTTTCACCCCCTTTTGTCCTGATTCTTTCTCCGTCTCTCGCTAGGCGCAAATGTGTAAGCCGATTTTTGCGATACGCAATAACGGTATTGGATTTCTCCTGCGGTTTCACTGCAATGCGCTTGAATCTCCTTTGTTTCTTTTTTTCTCCTTTAATATTGCCTTATATTTTTTTTACAAGCTTCTCGAGAGCCCGGGATTCGCAAGAAGGATTTTTTAAATAATTGAAAATTACAACTTTCGCAAAGTTTTCCGTAATAATTGAATGTACGGACGAAAAATTCGAAAGGTAAAAGTAATTTCGCGCGGGAAATTGGTATCGTAACAGGGACAAGCCCCTTTACATCGTGCGACCCTGTACAACTGATTCAAAAAATAAATTAGACGTAGAAAAGTAGCCAGCCTCTCGAGTTTAGCGGTGTAAGGCGAAACAAAAGAGGCAAATATAGTTGGAGAAGAAAATAAAAGGGGGAAGGAATCGAGGGAGAAAGTGAAAAAAAAGGGGAAGGTGCGCCGATCCTTCAAATAAATAGACCCGCGCGTAGACGGCGACGGGGGGGGGGGGTGAAAGCGGCTGCCGCGAGAGAGACTCTCGCGGCAGGTCTGAGCAAAGCCATCGGGGCAAGCAACTGGGACTGAGGGGGGGGGGGCGAAGGGTAGAGAGAGGGCAGAAAGAAAGAGTGCCAGCTGCAATCTTTTGATATTTCAACGAAGCAGACGAGTAGCGCGCCCTAATGAAATCATCTCCAGTGCTTTGATCTTCAACCGCCCCTCGGCTGCTGCTGCTCCCACCCTCTCCTGCAGTACCAGTAGCAGCAGCTTTACTCTTATGCGCTTGCGCTCCAAACCCTCCTCCCCTTTCGAGCCACGCACTTTTCTCTCTCTTTCGCTACTGCATCTCTCTCTCACTCTCACTTTCAACTCTGTCTCACTCCCTCTCGGAACGCGCGTAGTCTTTTTTTTTTGTAGTAATTTCCCATCCTCGTTCTTCACCAGCCCTTTTTCTCGTCCCACGTGCCATTCTCTGTACCTCCTCTTCTGGTTGTATGTGCGAGAGCGAGTCTGCGCGAGACGCGAGAGCAATTTTGTAATTACGGAACGCGTTAAGCAGCCTTCATTTATCGAGCGCCCCTCGCGGCCTGAGCAGCCAGATGCCAGCGCCTGTGATGGGCGACCGAAGGTCTCGGACCTTTTTTTCGGAATGCCCAGCAGCGTTATTAGATGTGAACCCTAGGAAAACCCCTTTTTCCGAGGCCCCTTTTTCATCTTTGTATTGAGCTGTAAGGATTTTGGAGTTTTTTCTTATTACGTAATGTAGCCTAACTTTGATTTGATAATTATACAAATTATTCTGGTCATATTTTTCGTAAGCTATGATATCGCGATGCTGATAAACAAAATTTAAGTAAAAATAAGTCTAGTACAATTAGCAACGGAATTTTAAACGTTTAATTACGAGTGTACGTTGCATCCGCTGGAATAGCTTTTTCTCGTCTGCCTTAATTTACTGCTATACTACTTCGTTTTTTTCCCCTCTTTTTTTATTTCAAATTTATAAAAACTGATTGTACCCTCTTGATAAAACTTAATTAGCAGTCAAACATATACATCAAGGTAAGACGAAACTACAAATTAATTTATTCAACTCTACGATAAAACGGTATATATTTAGCAAGCGCATGGGTGTACAAGCGCGGATGCTCGTAACAAAGTATCATCCCCTGGTCAGGAGATATAAATCAAATTCCAAGTTGGCCGAGACTGAGAAAAACGGCACTTTAACCAAGTTAAACAAGCGAGGAGAGAGAGAGAGCATTACCGATGCAGACTGTGATTCGGTTAAATGAAAAATGATGAAATTTTTAAAGCCTCCACCCCGACTTAGCCCCGGGTCTAGAGAGCGCCTCTCTCTCTCGTCGGGCAAACTTTCAATTGACAAACAAACTTGAGCTCGAAGAGGCTGGGTTCTCGGAAAGAAGAGCGAAGGGGGGAGGGCCCCATTGTAATTATGAAAAATAACGAATAATAATGAAAAATCAAGGCCCGTGGAAGGAGGGGGGGGCCGAACTCTCAACGCGGCCCTTGTATCGGGCAACCGGGAGTAACAGCCTTTAATTAATAAAGTTAGTTAAGCTACTTTCAAAGTCTTGCGCTCTCGGAGCCTCGCGCGCGCGCAGAGCCTCCGCACTTTCGTCCCTCTCTTCATCGTCTCTTGCGCTTGCAAGAGCAGCCCGACTCTCCTGCTCCGGTAGACAAGCTTTTCCGATCCGTTGAAATTAAAGCCGCCGATAGCCCCGCTAATTTTCACACTTGTCCAAGCGAACTATTTCCGCGATATTTTCCTCCGAACTTCAGCGCTTTAACAAATCTCGAGAGGAATACTCGATTAACTCGTTACACATGCCGTCTTAACCCTCGCCTTTCTACGAAAAAATAAACGAAGCAAGCACGAAAGGAAAATTGCGAAAACATCGAGCTCGAAATTTAAGGCAAGAATAAAAAGAGGCACAATTGGACAGTTATAAAGCTCGAAAGCTCAAGGATCCGGAGTAGTCGGCTCTCTCGAGTAGCAAGCGCGCCGTCTGGCCGAGCTTCTTCCTTCCCAAATTACTCGAGCGCAATTTTTTGCTGCCACGCGCTCTCCCTCCCTTCCGAGCAAAGCTCGCGGAGGGGCCATCCGTTACCCGTGGCCGCGCGTGTGCAGCTGGCCCCCGGCGTCTTCGCCGCCAACTGTTTCGCAGTTTTCGCCCCGATAATTGATAACTCCCCCACCGCGAGAGCGGTAAAGCGAGAGCTGGCAACGCCGATGTATCTTCCGCAGCTTGCCAAAGAAGGGGAGGAAACTCTCTCTTTTTCGGACAGTCGGCGAAAGCAGTCCGCTAAAAATTAAACCCCGCGCGCCAGAGAGAGAGCGTCCTGTGTTTAGAACCAGCCTAAAGCTTCGCTTGCGCCGGGAGAGGATGGCGCGCCCCGGGAGCGAGTTATGGCTCGCTAAAGAAAATTGACTTGAACCCCAGCCAGGATAATAAAAGTGTGCGCGTCGCTCGAGTGCACCTCACCGGGGATAGAGGCTTGTCTGCACGGCAGGCGTGAACTTTGGAATTCAATGTGTGCACAAGTGTTTTTATCTGAGACCGTATGCGTCTGTGTGTGAGGCTGTGCACGGAAAAAGAGTAGCAAGGAGGGGGGGAGTATACGAGCGTGCGGGAGAGGCTGTTATTCCTCGGTCGAAGCAAAAGAATTTCGTGATGTCTGAGAGGGGGAGTAAGAGCGTGTGAGCTTTTTTTTCCTACGAAGCCCGGGGATCGATGAATAAAGAAGACTCGCGAACTTTTTTTTGTCTAGTGTGTTGCGTTATTTGTAACGCGTTAGCGAGATAGGTGAAGGTTTTTGCCGAGAACTGGTAATGAGAAATTACGCAAAAATAAATAAGATTAAAAGAAAAAAGAGTATTTTAATTTTTATTTGCCCCAGCAAATGTTATCTCCCGCGACTCTCAATTTATTGATTAAATATGCGATGCCGAGAGCAGAACCAAATCAATATTGATTCTCATTAACAGTTGCGCGGTGTCCCCCTAAAGTACCGCCGCGCCATTGAATGCAACTTTGCCCCCCCCAAAAAGTGTGAGCCAAGTTAAATTACCTCGTGATAAATCGATGTTCTTAGAACAATACATTTTAACCTACATACACGCGCCGCGGGAGAGAAAGACAAATATACTGCATTACTCAAACGTATATTCAAAACCATGCCTGACCTATATCCAAGATTTACTACTTTGTCTCATGAATCTATATTTTCTCACTGTAGGCCGTCGTTTAAGAAAGCCATTATTTATCGAGCCACCTATAAGCAAGCCAAATCCATCCGAGATTATAATTTAGATAATGCCGTATTAAGTATCAATATTTGCTTTCTCCATTTTCAGAAAGCCGGCAAGGTCCTAATATATGCCACTTAATAATCCACTAACTATCCAAGCTCTCTCTTCCTCGTAATACATAACCCGATAACCAAAAGCTTTCAAAGTCAAGCGCGTTACTTTCTCTCGAAAAGTGCAAGACCAGTGGTCGTGGTATAGTGGATAGAGCTGTAATTACAAGTCCTAGCTACTCAAGGAACCTCAGGCGGTCCATAAGAGGGAAAAACAAACTCTGAGACGAGTGGAGACTGACCTTATTTGGTGTGGTAGCCTGCTGCTGGGGCGAACAGCTGGTGCTGTGAATGGTCGGCTGATTGGAGGTCGGGGTGTTGGCCACGATACCCTGATGGTTCAGATGGTTGAGCTGGCCGAGCTGGGGTGGCGGTGGCGGCTGCTGCTGCTGGATTATCTGGCTCTGCGAGCCGTTCGGCGGCGGCTGGAGCTGCTGGTGGTGGCTCTGGTGGCCCGTGGGGGGCACCGGGTGCTGGCTCGACTGCTGCTGGTGCGTGGCAGGGAACGAGGGCACCGTGAACGGAACAAACAGCATCGGGCTGCCGAGGATGTGCGCACCACCTCCACCCACTGCGCCCGTCTCCTCCCTACACCTGCGTAACGCAAATGTGCAATCGGTTATTTCGAGATGGTTATTAGTTTACGTCTTTTACTCGATGTAGAACGACTGTTTTTGTTATCTTTAGATACTCGGCGGTGCGTTATAAATAGCTTGTAACGATGATTAGACAAGTTTTATTTTGATTTATGCTGTTAATTATAAGCAAGGATATCACGCAAATGGGTCTTAATAGTAATCATGATTCTGCATTTTGTTGGAATAATGCTTGAGCTTCAATTAATTAATCTACTATCTACTTGAATCTCAAGCACATCAGACAAGATTAATAAATATTGCTCTCTTCAAGCATGAAATATTTGCGAAAAAAAATTAAAAAACTCTAGAGCTTAAGGGGGCAGGTGTTACTATTAAAAATCAAAATTAAAAATTGAATGCAACTTTTTTATTTTTGAAGGTAATAACACAATATTTTATCACATAATAGTTGTTAATTTTAATTAAATTTTCAGCCTAGTTAGACTTCTAAATGTTAAGAATTGTCTCCGGAGCAAGTATTTTTGGTTTTAAGATGAAAAATCCTTTGCCATAGGATCCCAAATTATTTTGATAATAAAAAATTTTGTTCGATGGCTCAAAAAATTCTCAAAAGGGTTTAGGGGATTAAACGGAGCAGATTTGGAATAAAGTTGTTTAACAAATCTAGAGGTTAGATTTTATGGCAAAATTAATTAAAAAATTTTTTTAAATTGCAAAAAAGTTGTAAAACCTAACCTAAATTTTTTTTTAATTTTTTAAATCCAAGGTAAACCCTTTTAAGAATTTTTTGAGCCATTGTACAAAATTTTTTATCATCAAAATAATTTGGGATCCTATGGCAAAGGATTTTTCAGCTTAAAACCAAACATACTTGCTCCGGAGACAATTCTTAACATTTAGAAGTCTAACTAGGCTGAAAATTCATATAAAATTAATAACCATTATGTGAGAAAATATTTTGTTATTATCTTCAAAAATAAGAAAGTTGCATTCAAATTTTAATTTTGATTTTTAATTGTATCCGGCCCCCTTAATTAATTAATAACCGAATCCAAAACCGTTTTTCATCTTTACAAAGTATAACATTCCTAGCTACAAGCATACAAAGTTCGGTGTAAGCCTACAGTACAATCAGGTGTGACATGAACGATTGATCTATACCTGCACTCCGTTCCCAGTCCTTGATGCTGGGAGTGGGAGTAGGGGGCCGCTCGGACGGAGGTGGTGGACGCCACCCTCGCAACCCTTAGCGAGATGCCGCCCCGTTGGCTGGTTAACTGAACCGCGGTCGTGGGCTGCTGGTGATGATGGCAGCAACAGGAGCGGCAGCCGGCTGTCGCCGGTAGAGTTATCTGCTGCGCCGGGGCCGGCTGGTGGTGGTGGTGGTGGTGGTGGTGATGGGGTGCGACCGTCTGGAGTAGGGGCGCCGGAGGGGCCCTGGGCCCCGTCGAGCAGCCCGACGCGCCCGGATAGAACAAGCAGCCGACCACGGGACTACCGCTGGCTGGGGCAGACGGCCCGGTACTCGGGGCTGCAGCCGGCCCGCGGAGGTTGCTCTCTGGCTTGGGCCCGCTGGCGTGACAGACGCTGCACCACTGGGCTGGCCCGGTTGCCGACCAGTTGCCGGCGCCACAGGCGCCGGTGTGCGTCGTTAAGCTCGCGCTTGGCTCCGGCTGGAGCTGAGCCTGGAGGCTGGTGAGCTGTTGCTGCTGGTGATGGTGGTGGTGATGGTGGTGGGGCTGCTGCTGCGGCTGGCTCGCTGGCTGGGCGAGGATAGTCGGCTGGGCGTTGAGGGTGCGGGCGTCAATGATAATCGGGCCCCGGACGACTGTGCGGGCCTGGGCCACCTCCTTCAGCTCGCTCACGCGTACGGACGGGATCTTGCCTAATTTGACGCCGACGGCCCGCACGAACTTCCGGACGGCCCTCGATGCTTCAGTGGCCGCCGGGACTTGTTGGCTCGGGCACCCGGGCAGCAGGCCGATTTCGAGCGAGCGCGAGCCGCTCACTCGACCACTGCCGCTCTCCGACACGCTTGACGTTTACTTCGCCGCCGAAGGACAACGGGATATTGCCAATTTCCTACTCCACGTGGCTTCGGCTTGCGTCGACAACAGCTATTGTGGCTATTTGCTGCCGCGACGAGGAGCAATATTAGTCGCGAGCGATCGGTACACAAGCTTTGCTTCGAATGCGCTTCGAAAAATTGCAGACAGCCGGGCGAGCTGCAACGTCACTGCTTGCTTATTCACCGGGTAGAGGCTAGTTCTGTGCCGAGCTGTCGCAGCTCGAAACTAGTCGGTAAGGAAAACTCTCTGGACGCCGAGTCTCGCTTTCGGGAAACAAACTTGACACTCTTCACTTTTGCGGACGATATCGCGCCGTTCAATATGCCGGCGAGTAACGAGCACGTGTTTCTCTCTTGGAACTGCACCAGTCGATCGAGTCGTCGCACATATGATTCGTTACAGACCTCACTCAGAGTGATTAGACTTGGCACAGCACTTTCCCTTTTCCGGGATTTTTAATGAAAAAAATCTGGTCGCACAATCACTTAATTCACACACAATCGCCTCTCTCCAAGCCTAATGAATTTTCTTTTTTTTTTTTATCTCTCTCGCAAGCTCTTGTGTCAACTCGGCTGTCAATAGCACGTCCTCTCCTGTATCACGTCAGCAGACCATGACTGCGTTAAAAAGTTGCTTCGAAAATCTTGCGTTTGCGGGGGAGGCCTCTAGTGGTTACCGGCTGGCGTGCTCGCTGGCCGGTGAACCTGCAAGCGCGAACCTCATGTCGCGTCGGGAGTCTCTCTCTCGCGCCCGCTTTACCGATATCTCCCTTGGATATATACAAATCGGGGGGAGACGTTGTTTAAACGTGGCGCGCGAAAGACTGCATGGCCGGCGCTCTGCCTACCCCGTAAAGCCCTACGTGTTTAAGGGAAGAGGTCGGATGATGGTCGTGCTTGTGGTGGAAATGAAAAAGAAAAACTGGGGACACACGAGAGACAGAGAGAGAAAGAGAGGGAGGGAGAAAGAAAAAGAGAGAGAGAGAGAGAGTGACAGTGAGTAAGAGAGAAATAGAGAGAAGAGAGAAGAGATAAAGAACGGGAAGGTATAGAGGAGCGCGCGCACGCAGTTCTGGAGGGCTCTGCTTCAGACAGCAGGAGCGCAAGCTTGCTGCTGTACAAGCCGTGTGGCCCGCAATGTCGAAAGGTCGCTCGGCGACTGACTAGCACTTCCGCCTCCCGGCTGTTGTGCGTTTCGCGGAAGAGGAGCCAGCGCCGCCCGCTCCCCTGAGGATGAGGAGGGGATATGCGCCGCTCCCGCGCCGGCTTCTGCCTGTTGGCTTGTTGTGTGTAGGGGTAGCGAACAGACGAGGCAAAGCGAGAGAGGGAGATGGCTTGATGGGGGAGCAGTGTACACGGAGCCTCGCTCGCCGGCTGGATTCGCGCGCGCGGAGCTTTCGCAACGAGACTCGCTCGCCTCCCCCCTCTCTTCTTCGGCGTCGGCGCGCCGACTATACGATACTAGACCGAGACCGAGCCGGCTCGTTTACCCGGCCTTTCTTCACGTGGCCTCAGTCGGCATGTGGCCTTCTCTCCGCTCTTCGCTCACCATCGCGACTTACGCTGCGCTGTACGATTGACTATAATCTTTGAGGCGGTTTTGTTTTCTATACTTTATTTTTTGGGTTGTGTGCTTGATGCTACTTATGGCCTCTTAGACCATCTGCTTGTGTTAAGTTTTTAGATTTTCATTTTTCTTTCTTTTTTTCTAATCTCTTTGAACTTTTTCATTGTTGATGGGCATTACACCTACCATTGATAGAAACATTTAAAAATTTTTTCTCGTTTATTTTAACACCTTGTAAAAAAGATTTACCGATACTTCGTCAAAATTAATACTCAATTTCATTATGTTTTCAATAGTGACATTTTGAAAAAACGAGAAATCTCTAATCTTAAACATAGGCCGTTCATCAAAAAAGAAGACTCTTGTGACAAAAACATAGGTGCGCTTATCCTGTACGCGAACAATAAAGGAAAAATAATATCAAACAAACGGATTTTTCATTTTATTGCAGCAAAAACTTCGGTACGTTTTATCCGACGATTCAACAAATTTTATCGGGCTTATCCAAGCCGGCGGGGGCTATTACCTTTTTTTTTTACAAAACCCAAACAACAAGCATAATTAAACGACAGACAGTAGCAGCAGGAAGGCAGATCCGATTAAAAGCCAACGTACACGGGTTATTACGCGACTATACGTAAAAACAAGCGTAGCGTGTGCGGGCCGGTTGTGTGACGTGCACACGAGCGAGAAACGACGCTGGGAGCTCGAGAGAGGGAGAGCAATACGCGCAAGCGAGATAGAGTGAAAGAGAAAGAGGGAGGTTGATTAAAGGTGGAGGGGGTGGTGGAGGACATGAGCCGAGAGAGAGAGAGAGAAAAGGGGATGAATAGAGATGCGAGAGGCCGATATACGGGAGGGAGAGAGAGAGCGATTAACTTGTCAATCGAATCAGCCGACCATTGTCAGAGACGCTGCTCTCGCGGTCTCGGGGCCCCGGGGGCTCGTCGCCCTGCCGCGTCAAAAAGCTAGTCCAGCCAGCGGCTCGCGAGACACGAAGGACTATGGCGGCATTGACGGACCGGCGCACACTGTCCCTCTCTGCTCTTATCGACATACCGCACTCCCCCCGCGGCCCCTCGCCCTCACAGCTTCTCTCTTTCTCTCTCACCTGCGGCGCACTTTGTTTCACCTTTACAGGACAAATCCTGACACGCATGTGTATATGGACCTCTCCTCGTCGACGTTTGCCCACTCGGACAAGGAGCTCCTGGAGGATAAAGACTGCAAGAGCCAGTGAAACAGAAGGAGAGAGAGAGAGAGAGGGAAAGTGGGAGTGTTCGTTGCGAGAAGGAGCAGCGATGCTGGGGTCGGCAAGGTCCGCACTGTGCTGGCCCAGCTGTATACGCGCCGGTTTACGAAACTCGCGCGCAATGTTGCGACCGCGTGTTTACCAGCGCGCAGCGCCGCCCGGCGTCCGAGGGGGTGGTGGTGTTGTTTGGGGGGTGGGGAGGTCAACGCCGACGAAGGAGGGAGGGCCGAGTCAGTCCCGACGACAGACGTTCGCGGCTCGAGGAAACAGGAGGGGTGGCAAGAGTATCGGAGGGCTGTCGTGCGAAAAAAAAGGAGTATAGGCGAGCAGCGCGGCTCAAGAGAGAGGCACACACGTCCGGCTGGGTGCTGCGCTGGCGAACTGGAGCGGAGGAGAGCAGCTCTCGCCCGAGGAGAGTATATCTGCTGCTGGCCGCTGGGAGAGAGAGAGAGAGAGAGAGACAACGGCGCAGCCGAGCCGCGCTGTATCGCAATGTATCGCGGCGCTGCCGGCAGCAGAGAGGACCGGCGCTGCTGCCGCCGCTGCCGCTAGAGAGTGGCGCACACCGGCGCAGCCGCGAGACAGGGCTGCCGCCGGCTCTCTCCCCTTCCCGAGAAATGGGCTCGCTTGTTCGTTCATTCGTTCGCTCGCGCTACGAAGGGGGAGCTTCGCCGGGCGTTGAAGAGAGAAAGAGGGAGAGACGCTGCTGCAGCGGGAAATTCTGGCAAGGACGGGCAAGAGCGACGGAGAGAGCGAGAGCTGAGAGAGGGAGAAGGAGAGGAGACCGAGAGAACGGCTACCGAGACAGAGCAAAGGAGTGGGGGAGTGCAGCGATACAGCTGCCGCTTAAGCCTCGCCTATACTCCCAGAGCTTTTTCTGGGCTTGCGCTTTACAATCCCTCTTCTCTCGCTCTCTTTCTCTTTTTATCTATCCCTCCGTGCCCGAGTAAGAGATCTCAAAATTACGAGAATTTGGATTTCTTGCTTTGCTGATTTAAATTACTGGAATCGACACGTGAATTATGCAAAATCATTTTCAATTTTCTGCAAATAGAATAGCTCTTCTCGTAGAGACTCTCAAAGAGTAACGGCGCGTTAACGTATATTCTTGAAAATAACGTCGGATGTAATGCTAATAAAATTTAATTAAAAATTCATACTTCGCGCGAGTATTTTAAGCTTTTTAAAAAAATTGGGTTAAATAATCTTTACCGATTCAGAAATGGAAGAAAGTTGTGCTTGCAGGAATTATAAGAAAAACGGATTCGCAGAGCTGTCGTAATTATGGAAGCAAGAATAATTACTTGCTAAATTAAACATTCTGCCTATGCGAAATGTACTTATATCATTATCGCGATTACTGTAATGGGTTACACACTTGTACTCTACTCGACGTAGTTTTTTATTTTATTTTTCTCAAATTGTCGTAAGTTCTACATGTAATAATTTGAAAAAAATTTTCTTAAATTTGAATGAGTAATAAAGTCAATTTTTTTTCAAACTACATTTTTATGTTTTAACAATAATTACCCTTACATATAACCTACGAATGTGACCTAGATATTTTATTATTGTTCAAACTAAAACGACAAAATTTATTCGATCATTCGATAATGTGATACTCTATTGAATTATTTTGTAATTCAATTGTTTTCCAAAATTTCGATTGTCATTTTATACATAGCTCTAAAAATTGAATAAAAGTTTAAAATAAGACTTTAATTCAAGCTCATAATTAAAAAAAGGTCTATTGAATTTGATTTTAAAAATTCTAAAATAGAAGCTTAGTTGAGGCTTTTGAAAAAAGCATTGTACTTCAAATTCAAAACCAGCGCATGCAGGCATTACAAAATTCTTGAAAACAAATCTGCCTAGAATTTTTCATAAAAAGCTCAATGTGCCTCTGTTTTTAAAATAAAATCAGAACGCACAAAATTGAATGGCCTAAGAGAGCTATCGCCCGCTCTTTTTCCCTCCTCTTCATTTCTCGAAAGGCAACCAGTTAAACAGAGACAGAAAAAAAGAGAGAGACCGAGTTCAGCTAGCACAGCAGAGGCGCTCTCACTCCCTCTCGCTACGCGAACGAAACGCTCTCCTCCTTCCGACACTTTATCGACGACGGTAGGGAAGTCTCGTCGACGCGAGCTAAGGGCCCTCTAGGAAAATTTGGAAAAGCCGAGGTGCACCTGTACCGCTTCCGAGGCAGAGCGAATATCTTGGCAGGCTATGCATTATCAAGCTAGCTGGAGAGCTTGCAAGCTCTTTTCCTTAGCCGTCGCGCAGCGACTATTAACCTTGGGAAGGAGCAAGTGCGCAGGCTCGCTTACGAAGGCTCTCTCGTCGATTGTCGGGGGGAGGGGGGGAGCTATTGCATGGGATTATGTAACGGCTCGGCGGATCGAATTATCAGTCCTGTAATGAAAGGCTCTCGTGCCACGGCCTTTTTTCCCAGTCGACCAGAGCCTACTCTCGTTTGACTCGCTTTGATAACGGTCGTTTGAACCAGACCGGCCGATATCGATTTCGTCGAAAGATTTTTTATTTTTCAAATCAAACGCCTCGACGCCTCTCGACGGTTATATCGAGTTTTAGGAATCGCTAGCCTCGGCTTCCTCGTTGAAGCAAGCCGGAAATGTCAGAGAATTTTGGCTGGGCTGATTTTTGTTCGCGGCTAATTACGCTAGCGACGCGTGTGTAGCTAAGCGTACCGAGGCTCTCGGAGCCTAATGACTGACACTCCGGACGCTAATGCTCGCGCATCTGCGGCTCGGCCATGCGGCTATTTGCAGCCCGGCGTTTCTGCTAATGCACACACGTCAGCCTTTACGCCCACTCCGGTATATAGGTGGTGTTATGCCAAAAGAAAAACTGCGCGACTGCGGTATTGACTTGGATGGTACAGTTGTTCTACTTGGCTTTCGAGTGTGCACGTGTTGGGTGATTTATTGTTGAGGCATTGACGACAATTTCAGATCGACTGTGGATTTTTCATTCGCGAACTTTTTTTTTAGTTTTAATAATTATTGAAGCGCCGTTTCTTCGAGCAAGTGATACAAGTCCGTGAATAGTCAGACGCGCGTTAAAAAATGCGCCTGGTGCTATAAATGTAAAATTCTGAAATCAGGAAACAATTTAATTTGCTTAAAGGACACATAAATACTGGGTAAAGCTTTGAGCGTAAGTCAACCTCAGCTGCTCTAAATCTAAACCCGGACGGGTTTTCTTCGAAAGAAAATTCAAACGCAGTACAAAGTGTCGGGGCTGATAAAAAAAAGGGCAGGGGCGAAAGCTCGGCAGTCCGAACGTTGAAATTACGATGCTCTCCAGCCATATGGACAGCCAGTAGTATATCTCCGACATTTTTTCTTCTCCCTCTCTCTCTCTCTCTCTCTCTCTCTCTCTCTCTCTCTCTGTCACACTGCCAGAGCAGTCATCTCGCTTAAACGTCGGCCACGCTCGTCGCGCGAATTTTTGACGGTTCGCCGACTGACAATAACGCGACGTCGGTTGTTTATTACCTGCGATAAAGCGCGCGATAGTATGCGTGCGTGAGGAGGGAGCGACGCGAAGGGCGGGGAGGAGGACTCAGCCGGGCTCCGCTTCTCGCGACTGTCAAAAGCGAGACCGGAACGCCGGGCCAAACTTTATGAATTGGAAGAGAGGAAGCTCCCATTGTTTCGAGCATTGAAAACTCAGCGGTATTTATCGCCGCTTCTTCCATGGGAGCGTTGTTGTCGTTGTCGTTGTTCCTTTTTTTTTTCACGCGCCCGATTTTTCTTTGTGCTTTCGGGCGGGCTTCGTCGTTTCTTCCCGCGGCCCCGTAAACGTCATAAAAATGCGAGAATTACGAGGGCAGGATACGAGCGCAAGATACATCCTCGCCTTCTCGTCAAGCCTACATCCTAGCGAGGGAGTTGCTATGCTCGATATTGATTAGTCACGATGGGTTGTTTTTTTTTATTTTTTTTACAACGTGTGCAACTATATATTTAACAACGTTACCATTTAGTGACCCTAGAAATCTGAAGTCTCGTACACATGACACGTTTACAGGGTAGAGAAGTATCATGAACCCTTCATGTTTTTACCCGCTTACTCCCCGTTCATGACAAATTGTTCTCGTATAGCTAAATGCAAATTATTTATTTATTGATGCTCAAAAAAAAATCAAATCTCTTTTTTACACTTTATTCTCGGACTCTTCTCTATTAAACACAACTAATGATATTCGAGCGAAACGCTGAAAAATCAGACATCACCCAACGACTAATCGGCCCCGCGAGATTATCATCGCTTTTCATCCGCAAGACGGCGGGGCCGGTGGCGCGTACGTCAGTTATCCCTCATCCAAAAAAAAGGACGAAATCCCGTGAGCCCCTAGCGCAATACGGATAAACGGAGCCCATTGGCCAGTTCCCGACGGACAGAGCGGTCCCGTGCGCGCGTGCACACGTTGGCGGGAGGGAGAGGGCAGCCCGGTATATTTATAATGACCCTATATGTATGCAAATGGTTGCATATCGCGTCGGCGCGAGCTTGGGTAGAGAAAGAGAGGCCAGTCGGGGGGAGGAGGTTACTCCCTCGGCATGCCGTACGCAACGCCGAGTAGGGACGCGGGAAATAATCGCTCGGCTGACTTTCCGAGAGCAAGAGAGAGAGAGAGTCGGCGAAGATCAAAGGCACATCGCACGTGCGCGTATTTGCGCGGGCTAATCGTCGCGGCGGAGGCCGACGGCAAAAATTGAGCGCGGCCCGGGCCAACGAGAGAGATGCGCTCGGCTGCCTACCCTCGCAATTTGCCTTTTTGACCAGCCTCGACACCAGGCCGCGAAGCTAATGGGATTGCCAGCTGGACCGCGCGTCTCTCTCTTTGCCTGTTATAGGTTTCCACTGCTGCTCACACTTCTATCATACTCGGCACGCCCTCTTTCGCCTCTCTTTACCAGAGCCGTTCCTTGAATGTTCTACAGGCAGCCTGGATTCAAATGTCCAAGCCGTTGAGCTTCCTTTCTTTACAATTGTCTAACGTGAATCTTTGAGCAACCTCTTGTTGATTATCGTCGTTTTGTTAATAAAAAACCCAAATTTTCTCGCGAACTTTTCATCTCGTCTTTAGTATCAACCTTATCGAGACGGTCAGCCTTATATTCAATCCGCTAGATACGAATTAACCTTTTCGAGATCAGCTCTGCTTGTCAAAGGAGTTAAAATCTTCAGCATATTCTCAAGCTCCTTTGCAGCAGTATCAACAGCCAGCCCGCGAATCCTCTTTGCTTCAAGTATATAAGAAAGCCAGAAAGAGAGAGGGGCCGAACAGGGGTACGGATGGGGGGAGGCTCAAAAAAGAAGAGAGCCGCGCGCTCTCCAAGAGCGAGCGCGAAAATCGCAAGATAAACCGCTTTGCGAATTCAATGGGCAAGCGGGATGGGGGGCGGGAGGAGGGGACGGGAGTGGGTATATAGCATTTCCTGGCGTATGCAAAATTCAAAGAGCGCGGGAGCATAAAGCGCGCCGATGCGACAGAGCAGCAGCGTGGAGGAGGGTGCAGAGGAGGACCAGCCAGAGAGCTTGCGCGGAGGGTGGGGGCGGGAGGGAGCGGAGGTCCCAACAACAGCGCGCATAAATTACAACGATAAACATGTTATTTATAGCGCAACATAAATTGGCTATGCTAATTTCTGCTGATCAGCGCGCGGGATAGGGGGGGGAGGAGGAGAGAGCTTGCGGGAGAGCGAGCGTCGCGGAGGGGCCCGCCGCGCGATCGCCGATAAAATGCGCATTGACTGGCCGCGCGCCACTGTTTTCCGCAATTACGAATTACAATGGCCGGAAGGCTCGGCTAGCCGGGCGCGTGCTCGTCCGTGCGAGAGAGAGAGAGAGAGAGAGTGGCTGTGTATGGGTGTAGTAGCTTTCTCTATTGCTCGGCGGGTTTTCTTGTGTGTCACACTCTCGAGAGCGCCGCGCTGGGCTTAATGCGAATCAATTATCTGCATTGTTTGTATCCCCCGCCCACCAACACAGTCCCTCTACCCCCCCCCTCCCCTTTGCCAGCCGCGACGCGCACGCTGCAGCTATCCGCTTGTGACTACGTTTATAACAAGCCCTCCACTCCCTCTTCCTCCACTCTGACCACCATTTCTCTCCCAACGTGTAGCGTTATGTATAGCTTGATGCTCCGGCTCGGCCGCTGCATCGGTAAGTGGGAAGGTGTGGGCGGGCGAAAAAGTGTCGTAAAATATCGGCGCCACGCCAGCGCGCGCGCAAATCTATCGCGCGATTATGTATCGCTCGCTGCGAATGCATTTTCCGTTTTAACTGATAATCTATATCGCCGTCGAGCCTTCCCCACTCTCGATACTCGCCTTTATACACAAGCTAGCTTATAAGCGTATTTTGATGAACTGTCGTAATAGCACTTATTTTTCGAGAATTTTTAATTGTTTTTCTTGCGTCAACGTTTTCGTCATCAACGCTAAAAAACCCTGAGACTGAGAGTTTCCAAATTCACAATCCATCAACTCAAACGAAAACTCTCGAGAGTCGAAATGCTCTCCAGCAAACGCGAGCCATCCAAAATCCGAGTAGAAGACCAAGAAGCACACCGAGACAGCTTTTTCTCAACAATTTCTTGCGCCAGCTCCAACACACCAACGGACCTCGGCAAGAGGCCGCGCAATCGGACTCAGACCAGCGGATGTTGTACAGGACGAAGGAGTGGAGTGCGCGCTCAACTACTAAGCCGGCAATTATTTAAGCCGCGGCAAGGGAGGGAGAGAGGCCAGCAAAACAGAGTCGGCGAGGAGGATAGAAGTCGCCGAGGAGGTGACGTCTGTCCCGAGCTTTCTTGCCGCAGTCTCTGGACCCTCGAGCGCCGAGGGAGAGCAGATTGCAGAGTACTCGTTCGCTCTCCCTCCCTCCTTCACTTACTGGCCCCGGGCGCTGAATCGAAAGTTAGATGTAAAACTAATATTGCCGTTGTCGTTCGGCTAAGGCGGAGGGGCTCGACGAAGCTCCGCTCTCGGTTCTAATTATGCCTTTTTCTTTAATCTCCACGCCCTTGCACTCTTGCTCCCACTCCCTATCTTCTATCCAACTTTTTCTCTCTCTCTCTCTCTCTCTCTCTCTCTCTCTCTCGTTGCGGTTCGCTCTACTTATACTCGTCAGTGTTTTAGGACTTTGCTAAGGAAACACTACGAGCCAGTGCTTAATCTGACCTAAAGACTATTTTTTTCCCTAGTGTTTACGATAAATGGAGCATTGTTTTTTTTCTCTTTAATAGTTTATATTATCTTTTTGTTTTTTTCTATCTTATTTTTGTTAAAATTGTTATAACTACGAATTATAATTGTACTTGCGCGCTACTTTATGTATGCACCCCTTGTAGTTATGGCTATAATGGATTCAATCCTTAGCCTCAATAAACGCTCACTCACTCACTCACTCTCTCTCTATCTCTCTCTCTCTCTCTCTGCCACTCACTCTCAATAATTTACCCCGGTTCAAGAAAGTGGCGCATGAGAGACTATTTGAGTCGGAGTTTCGCCAGTGGATCCGAAGAGTGCAGCAGGACTCGAGTCTCACTCTAAACCTGCTACCGCGCGATCAGGCTTTCTCGAGCCAACTTGCAACCTTCTGTGATAGCTAATGTTAGTCAGTTTTTTTATCAGTTCCTATATTATTGCAATATGTACTTAATGCGTCAATTTTACATTACGTCGTTTACTTACTAGAGAGAAACTTTTACAGAGCATGTTACTTCGTTATTTTGCTTTCTCAGAGAGAAAGCTTTGTAACGGTGAAAATT
This sequence comes from Anagyrus pseudococci, assembly GCA_030522585.1. Taxonomy (NCBI): domain Eukaryota; kingdom Metazoa; phylum Arthropoda; class Insecta; order Hymenoptera; family Encyrtidae; genus Anagyrus; species Anagyrus pseudococci. Next base: position 26,457 of record JAPYYQ010001897.1, read on the forward strand.
TTCGATTCCGTAATTTTGCGTTTTCTCGACGTTTTGAAGGTTTTTAAGTGCGAAGACACTGTTTTTAGAAAAAAAATGAAATGAATTTGGGGCAAGTCTGCTTACCGCGGGAGCTCCCCTGTAGGAAATTTGATGGTGAAAAATGGTCAGGTGAATAGGAATGGCCAGAATCCCACCATATCGTTATAGTCAGTGCTCTATTAAATAAGTATAGAGGATCTGGTGGAGTTCTGGCAAACTAAAAGAACCTGCCAAGTACTATTTGTACACAGTCATAGGGTAAGGTTATGACATAACCTTATCCTACGACTGTGTATGTAAACAAGATTCATGTG
>JAPYYQ010001898.1:0-26006 GCA_030522585.1 Anagyrus pseudococci
CTCTCTCTCTCTCTCTCTCTCTCTCTCTCTCTCTCTCTCTCTCTCTCTCTCTCTCTCTCTCTCTCTCTCTCTCTCTCTCTCTCTCTCTCTCTCTCCTTCTTTCTTTCTCTTCCTCCTTCTAGAAGCACTTTTTATATTCTGCATATTCCCTAATCTGGTCGTTAACGCTCTTCTTCTTTTCGTGTTTACGTTTTCGTAGAACCCTCGTTAGTGGTCGTCTCGATAAGTTTGAATATGTTTGAAGATGGATTTTTTTAAACGGAGTATTACGTGGCTAGATATACTTTTATGCGGATTTCGTCTTCAGACAGTCATTCGGAGCGAACATGTGATGTGCTGGTGGTTTTTAATAGGGTGCCGGAAGGATCTTGTGTCTGCTGCTTTATTAATACATTCTCGTGGTTTTTATGGCTCTGTAATTTTTAATAGCCAACCAACGTTTTATTTTATTTGCCGTTAAATCATCATTTTTTGATGTTTCTTTCGATGTGCATTAATGAAGAAATTAAATTTTGATTTTGGCTGAAAACGTTTCTAATTTTAACAGTATTGCTACACTATTTTATTGTTAAAAATTTTTAATTTGTATTAAACCATATACAATATTCATAATTTTAAAAATAATGAATAATGCACCTATAGATTGTTCACGTGATAGTATTTCATTTGTATTTATTGCAATATATTATATAATAAAAATTTCAATATTTTAATGCTAAACTTAATACATTATAATTTACTGTACAACAAAATCATTTTTATTATCATTCAAGAATGTTCTTCCGTAATACCAAATAATTTTTTCAATGTTTCAAGTAAATTTTTTCTGGAACACTTTTCAGTACACGGTCACGCGATGTATGCAAAGGGTATAAATATTTTAGAGTCCGGGTAAAATGCGCTTAAACTAAATTCTCATATTACCAACGTGTAACTGCAGACCAGAGCATAACTTTCTAGCTATTTTTATCACTGGAGAAATTTTATTTATCAAACGTACCTCTCATACACTTTCCTATACGGGTTTAATCGATTTAAGGAACGTCTTACACCAATCCCAGAGGCCTAATGGAATTACTGGGAGGATGGGCTACACTAGCAAAAACTTTGCGATTCGCAGCCGGGACGTCTTGAGAAAAAGACTAGAAGAAGGGAGCTCTGTAGAGGCGAGCCGTATATGTATGCTCTTAACCGAGCGTCAGGACAGGAAGATTTACGTCGCGTGGGCCGTTCACGTATACTATAGCCTGGTCTACCGTAGGATTCCACGGTGGGGCCAATTTTTTCTCGATTCCCGAAAGCTATAAAAGTACGGAGCTGAGCAGTGCCGGTGCTAATTAAAACAATGGCCCAAGCGGGAAGTGATTCACGGGACAGGACTTTCTAGTCGTTCAGCGGCCGTGCACGCGCGTGACTCTTATCGCATAACGAATCCCCGCGGTCCGCGAAATGGAAAAAGAGAAGAATGGCTCTGCTCCACTGCAACGTGACGGATCGACCGTCTTTCTCTCTCCTCCTCTCTCTATTTCTCCCTCTCACACACACATATTCACTCCCTTTCTTGAGTAAGCTCGGCTACATATTACGCTGTTCTTTGCCATACGTAACAGGCACCCAAACATCCCCATTGACTGGTTATGTGAAAGTGTGTGTGTGTCTGTTCATATCGCATTTTTATTATCGCGAAGAGTCTTTATGGAGATTGGATAACAGGACGAGCGGATTCCCTTGCAGTTTTATGCCGATTGTAAGGAACACAATAAAGTATTGATGCACTGGCGGAATTGCTTTTGTAAAGTTATAAAAACATAATTATTTTCTTCATAATTATAATGCAATATTTATTTAATATGTCACTATAGAAATGGATACTACAGAGTACGTCGTTCAAAATTTAAATCGATAGTACCGTTACAATTTCAACTGTTGGTACTTAAAAAAATATGATTAAGATAAAAATATTTATGTAAGGATGTTGTAAAAATATCGCTTCTAAATCTAAGAAATTACAAATACTATTTTTTGTTAAAGATTCAGTGGCAAATTAGAAATGAAAAGCCTTCTTCAAGTTTATTGTTACACTGGTTGTTCGAGAAAAATTCTTCAACCAATTCCATGTTATTTCAAATAAAAACATTACAATAGATATGACGCAACCAACAATATATCCATAAATTGAGTTTAAATCACGCGATGAAGAATTTTGAGACATTTGTTTACGAGTTTGAAGCTTAACAGCTGCTTTTCGTTTTATATCTTCTTCATTCGTGAGATAGTGTTTATATATAGACGAAATTTTATCAATTCTTCCTGATTTATCCTCATATAACCACCTTCTTAAACCTTCTTCGGACCAATGTGTAAAGAGGCCAGCTTCAAATATTCTTGATGTAATTAAACTGAATCTTTTAATATACGGAGAGTATTTTGAAAGTTGCAAGTTTCTATAGTAACGAAGGCTTACAAGTGGTCCAGGTACATAAGTTACAATAGATCCATCTGTAATTTTACTGTTGTATAAATCTGTATAAAAGAAAGCTTCCAAATTTTCATAAGAACATAAATCGATTGACGACTCTAACATTCCTATTATACATTCTTCTTGAGATTTAGTTGGATGACTTTCCGTTCTTAGGTGGTTAAAAAATCTGAAAGGTTTTTGAATTGTAATAAAAGTTCTATTTAAATCTATAACATTTTGAACTGTTCGTAAATCTAAATACTGGTTGCGAGTGTATGCTAGGAAAAATATTCTTTGTAAAATCTCAGATGAGAATAGAACTGATACAAAAACTAAATACAAAAACAACAATCTATTTAAAAATCGTTGAGGCACTTGTGTCGTGGTGTAACCCATTAATATTCGGAATATGTTAAACATTTTCCAAAAATTATTATCGGTACGTACAAAATACTTGAAAATTATCATGATTATGATAATAATTCCAATAACAGCAATCATAGCAAATAAATCCCATTGCATTTGCATACCAGAAGTACCGTACTGCTTAACTAATAAATTAAAAAAGTACAGTTTGGGTACAAACACTGTTGAAGTTATAATTTCTTCAATATTTCTAACGTAATCCAATTTAACTTCAAAATCAAACGATTCATTGACTAGAGCTTTTTTACTTTCTTCAACTTCTTTGAGCAACACAGGGATTGTGTGAGTTCGATTTACCTTAGGAGCAATAATATCAACAGAAAAATTCATAAAAACCATTAAAGCTTGGGTTATGGGTACGTCATTACCATAAGCCCAATTCAAATGACTTGAATCAAATATTCCTGTATTTTCAAGAATAAAATACGGTGGGTCTATGATTGTATTTGCACGTAGTGAATATTGGTGTAAATTCTTCAACTTTTCGTGAAATATTTCCATTTTAGTAAAATTAAAGTCCATATAATAGAGTTGCGTAAAAGGATTGTATTGTTTTATCGTAATTTCTAGATTATTATGATTTATACCGCTTAAAAGTCGAGTAGATTCTTTTCTTGATAAGATTGAAATAACAGTTATATACAGAAATTTCTTAGCCCACATATTTTTCAGAAATATTTCTACTGGTAATGTACTGTTTTTATGATTCATCAATAGCATAAGTATTTTTGGACGTGAGCCAATACTTACATGATTCGGCAAAAACAGCATGAGATGTTTTAATTGTGATTCAATAGATTGCAATTTTACACTATCGATGAATATAATTCTTAAAACTTCACGCTCGGGTGATTCTGCCAGATTTATTCTTCCATCATTTAATATGGTTTTGTGATTTTCGTTATAAGTTGCATTACTTGTGTCTATTATTAAGGCTGAAAACTCACTGGTTATTTTTTGCATTACTATCATTGATAAAGAAGACGAATGTTTTGAGTTTGTTACAAGTATAGTCACGCGGTGGATTCGCATAATTTTAGACAGATAATTAGTAACTTCATTCGAAATTTCGGTTATAGTATAGCTGTAGTAACTTGAAAACACCAGAAATAAGTAATAAAATTGTAATAACAACATTATGAATCTTGTACTAACTAATTATATTTTACCAAGTGGTAAAGATGAAATCTAACTTGGTTATTCTTTGGTTAGAGTCTAGTCAGGTAAAATATTTTTGCGTTCTCTATATCAAGCACTTAAGATTCATAAACTAGTCTTGCAAGCTCGATCTGGTTAGAAATGACTTGAACGTGGCTTTAACGTTAAATTCACTGTGTCTAGCGTACAGTAAACGTCATAGCTCGACCTATTATTACAGTATTACTCATTTACATTTAAAATATTCTTTAAATTATAGTACATGTAAAAAGAAAATCAATAATAAAGTAGGCACGTTGATACTGCGTAAAATGAGTAATTGGTTCGAACATGTTTTTGACGCTCTGGAAGATACCAAACGTACGTCACTGAGCAGACTGGCAATTAAACGACTTAATCTAGATTTTTGTGAAAATCTCAACCTGTGCAGGTCTTTTCTCTTCTAGTTCGCGTCTTCGTAGAAAGACGCCCGCGGTGCGCGTCCGCACGCGTTCTGCAAACTTAACATTCCGCTCTACACCGACATCCCGGACTTCTCCAGGTCGTTCCTTTTATTTCAAAAGGTCTTAAAAAGTCTGCAAGATAAGGACGTTGTCTATTCCAAGGAACACTGGCCGAATGTTTGTTTTAACGACTTCCTAATTAACATATTAATTTCGTATGTTACACAATCGCTTTGCTCTGTAAATCGCTGAGCTTTTATTATCCTAGAGTCAATATAAATTTGGTTTTAGAACTGCGTAGCTATAAATGTTCTATGATTTACGTAGCGGATGACGATGAAAAAAATCTTTAAGGTGTATTTATATTACAATTAAATACACTTGATATTTCGGATCAAAAGATATTACGTCTATGTACAAACTACAATAAACAATTGTGTATTGTAAAATTTAATTAGAATTAGAAAATTGCATATAAAATGTGTACTAACTATATAACATTGCAGGTTCATTATCTAAGTCTACAAATTTATAATAACAATTTGCAAATTTCACGGTAGAGCAATGTTCTCACGCATATTACTAAACCCCGTAGCCTCGACTTAGCGTTCTCCGGATTCCAGGGAGTTAAGCTGATGATTTCGGATCATGAGCTCTCGAGTGTAATACCTCATGTAAGGCGATTCAAAATGTAATTTAGCGATAGCCCGCGGTTGTCCCCGAGAAAATTAAATACTTGCGGCCACATTGCGCTATTATCGCGATAATTGCGCGGAGATAGATATCGAACCTGTAATGAAGCGTTATTATGTCGATGTATTTTACCACTGTTATTCTACGAAAATGAGCGGACTTAAATAAAATTTCGCGATAGCATGAAATACTTCAACTTATTCGATGCTAATGCAAGATATATTTATAAAATATATGACTTTTATTAATACGAGCGTGTATTATACAGTATTAAAATCTAAAGTAGAAGCAATTGAAATAAAATTTAACGGCTAATCCATCAGAGTATAAATATTGAAATGAAGCTTTTTAAGGCGAATTAACAATTCCTTTGACGTTTATTATTGCCTTATGTTCGTTTCGAGCAATCAAAACAGCATAACTGATTTTTATCTGGATCTTATCTTCCTTCAACTCTTGATCACTGACGAAAACTTTCGCGACGCGCGTTTAGAAATTTTGCAAACCTTCGTACAGTTTGTAAACCCATGCACCCAAGCCAATAGCGCTTTTATGTCGCAACGTGAGACGATCCTTTCGCGGCGAATGGATATCTTCGAGCGGCGGCGTCAAGGCTCTCCCTCTGCTGTGTGCTGGTAATGGTTTTTCATTTGCCGCCGATAAACCGGTAATAATAGCCGGTGGCATGATAACGACATAATCGTGCTCGCCGCCTCCTTCCCCGGAGTGCGTATGTATGCGCGTGACTCGCTCTGCGTATATATATAGGAGATCACCCTCGTCGCTCCTAAATACGGGAAACCAGATATAATTTAATGGGCTTCTTCGTCTGGCGCTCGGCGTAGTACCCAGTACCGATTCTCAAGCTCTACTGGAATTAATTATTGTTATTATACAAGATCGGCGATTTTCACTCGTCGACGTTGCGGTACGTTGCTTGTGGTGGTTACGTTTTAAAGCGAATTCGATATTCGACCAAGGGTATCGTTCAATTTTCTAGCTGATGTTCGAGAGAAAGAGAGAGAGAGAGAGAGAGAGAGAGAGAGAGAGAGAGAGAGTCAAGGTGTGCGCAAGAAAAAATGGTAAATGAATTTTGCACATGAACTTTCCGACGTTCTTTTTCGTTGCTTTGCAAGTTAACACTTTGTTGGGCTATCTGTGGCGACGTTTAGGAGAGCGAAATCCATTATACCCGCCCGAGTTGATGGCAGTCGGTAATAAGATTCACCAACGAATTCGTGGCGAGTGCGAATTTGCACGTAACGATTTTGAAAATGGAGCGCTCGTGTTGACGCTTGAAAGCGTACTTTGAAGAAGTTATCGGCCTGCGGGATATGAATAAAATAAAAGGAAGCTAAATTTATGCATTAGCCAGTTTAATAATATGGAAAATTTTCAAAATCAATAAATTTTAAATATGCATATCTCGCAAACGAATTCCAATATTAAATTGAAAATAGAATAAAATTTGCTATCTTTTTGATATATGAAACACGTTTATTCAGTAAGCCAATAAGATTAATTTAAAATGTAACTCATACTCTTTGGAAACTAAATCAAAAGGCCTAATATACTGATGATGCTTGTGTGTCAATCATGATAAAGCTATTTCTATTCTTTTACTAGATACGAGACTAGCTTCTATTTATGGCGGGAGACAACAAGATCCGCAAACTACTGAAAGAAATAAAAAAAACGTGTAATTCACGCCGCGCAGATGATGACCAAACGAGGAATGCCACGCAAGAAACGGGAAAAAGCGCGTCTCCGTCGCATGGGCGAGTGTTGGAAAGTCAGACGTAGGCTAGTCCACTTCCTCCACAACCGCTTCGTTCCCGGTCTCGCTATTAGCATCGTAGCCGAAGGAGAAAGAAAGAGGGAGAGAAGCAAGAAGAGTCACGCCGGTGTAAAACTGGTCCTCTCTGTTGGCTCTTCGCGCGCAGCCGCGCCCTGGCCTTTTTAACTGGTATACTGTGTCCCTTGGCACGGAATCCCAAGCGGCATATATAGGGAACAGGTGTTCTCGTCACGTGCGCGCGTGAATGCATTCGTCACGCTTAACTCCATGGCTGGTAGGAGAGAGACGCCAGCTGCTGGCTATATCGATGCTTTTCGCTTTTTCGCGGGTTCTCGTTGTCCTGCTTTTCCCGGAACATACTGATACCGGTTAATTCATTTCCGCGAGGGCGACGAATTGGTTTGGCAGGCTTTATTAGGCTCGTATTTCAAGGGCTGACAAGTCTTTTGTTTGATCGCGTAAGGGACTCATTGTTTTTCTGAAGATGTGCTACGCTGAGACTTGGGGTCTTTTAATTAAAGCTATTAGTTTTGGTGTTATTGTATTTGTTCAAAGAAGGAGTTATGTAGCGAATGATATATTAATGAAAATAGGAAGAAGAGTCGATTATTCTGAAGAATGTGTATTAGACTTTGTAGCTTGATGCGTTTGCAGGTTACGTACAAACTTTGTAAAGGTTGCGAGACCTTTTGTACGGAGGTTGATGTTTGATTATATTCCCTCGATAAATCTTTTAAATACTAGGAAAAGAAATTTATGAAATTCCAGGCAAATAATAGCGATGACTCATATACTGAACAGGACGTTGGTGACTAGGGGAAAAAAACAGGTACGCAAAGGTGCAAGCACCGACACTGTCTCGCCGCCGCTTGTCTATGGAAGTCTTTTTCATGCGCGTCTATTATTTAAATTTGAATAGGAGAAGAATGCGCTGGATATTTCAAACGCATTTTAAAATCGGTAATCTCACACGTCACCGGGCATGAGTAACGCGACAAATTTTTACACGTCGCGCAACACCTTTCAATTCCCAATTTCGTTCACGTCCGTACAAAAAGAAACCAATTTTACAGTTTCTTATTTACATTACAAAATACAATCACAACTACAACCGAGAGAACTCCAGTATTAAAAGAAAAAGGGAGCAAAAACTAGTACACGCAGGATCAGAACTCTACAACGCAAAAATATCCTGGAGAAGGATCTCACGTAACCCCGGAGTACACGTATACGGCATTCCCGGCTCTGTGGACGCAAATTACGACAAAGTCCAGTACAATTTGCTAGTTTCACATGGAACCTCTCGCTTTGCAGGCCCTCGCCCTCGGCTGCCCGCGGCGCATTATGCGGAGGCGCAAGAGATACAGCGATGCCCCAGACCGATAATGGCCAAGAGCCAGGAAAAGACACGGACAATCCATCCGGTCGGCCAGCACCACAAGCTTGTGTGTGTCTTATGCACATTTGAAAAAGCTTAACGAGCCGCTCTAAGTCGTAGGCGCGTAGGCGCTGAAGGACAGCCGGAAAGGCTTTTGATGTTGTGCAAGTCAGGCGCGCGCGCGGGGCTCGCCACTCGCGAGACTACGCGGATTTCGCGGAACGCTAAGGTTTCGCTAATAGTCGTGATGAATTGCGGCTAAATTTTAATGTAATGCGCTAATGCTGTGTCATAGGCGCGGCGTGTCATAGCGGGCGCGAGAGATTTTTTTTTAATTTTATACGCGCAGAAAACTTACGATCTGTAGACGCAGATGATTAATCTTGATGGATTGTTGCTTTTTGAATTATACGTACCTGAAACAAAAGACAAGAGTATGAATTAAAATGTACGTTAGTTAATTGGTAGGTGATATATATAAAGTATTATTCACGGTTACAAATAGTTTTCAATATCAAATCATATTCGGAAGGATAGATTCGAAATTGCCACCGGCTCATCGAACTTATCATTCGCCGAAGACTTTAAAAAGAAAACGTGTGTAGCCCGGCAGGCAGTCCACTGAAGAAGGAAGAAAGGGAGAGCCAAAAAGCAATAGCATTGCTACCGCGAGAGGTAGTATGCAAGGTTGGCCATATGCCTCGGGGTGGTGGGCCGCTGATGCCATTCGCTGCTTGCTGGGATATTAGTTATGTGCCACGGGCTCGTTAAAACGTTATGGCGCTGAACAGCGGCAGCAGCAACAGCAGCAGTAGTAGAAGCAGTCGCGTATAGGGCCGTATAACATGGTAGCGCTGTACAACAGGAGGGAGAGGGAGAACCCAGGACGTCCCGGCAGCTGAATATGCGCGCGGCTCATACGTATATGAGGAGCCCGAAAATAGAAAGTCGATTTCTCAAGCTTGTAATACACCTCTCTGTCTCTCTCTCTTTCTCCCTCTGAACAACGTTGCAGATATGCGAGTGTATGTTATAATTTAATGGGACGTAATCGACCCCTACGGGGGAGTCACACAGGAGTGGTTGAGCTGACGTCTTGTGCATATAAGTCGCGGCTTCTCTCTAGAGAGAGGGAGAAAGAGAGAGCCCGCATTCAGAGGTTTGAGGATGGGTGAAAAATGTATGCTACGGAGAGAAAATAGAACGGTGAGGTCGTAAGCAAAATGGTTTTTCTTTTTTGTGCTCTATCCACAGCGGGCCATGGTGAAACATACTTGCGAAAATATGATACGCGAAGGCGTGAAAATCGATGAGATATAGTCGCGCGATCTTTAAATGTACGGCGCTGTACTCCTTAAATTTGCATTATTTTAAATGTGCGGTGTATGGATTTACAGGTATTTATACGCTCTTACCCAATCGAGCTCCATTGTATTCGCACGTGTTTCAATGCTCGTTCGCTTTGCAGCACAGCAAGACGGCATTCGTTTGTAAATCACGAAATTCCCTTATCGCTTTTCCAATCGATGACGTTTAATTAACTTTTTCATAAAGTCCCCCATCCGCCAAAAGAAGAAGTAAGCCTAAGAGTCATCCTTGATATGATCAAAATTCTCCGTTCGCAGTGGCAAATTTACGACTACTCTATCATCTCTCATCTACAGGCGTCCTGTGATTTTAGTACACGGTCAGTATGTACGTATGTGCCCTTCTCCGCATATTTCTCGAATTCCTACTGTTCGTTTCCTTGTGCCTGACCCCCCCTCTCTCTTTCTCTCTCTGCACATTTTCTTGGCGCTCGAGGCGCGAACCTTCATACAGAATAAGAGAATGGGAGGCTGAAAAAACGAGCAGTCGCGTGTGCAAATGCGCTCGATGTTGTACAGTGTTGCGAGAGGTGCGGCGGAGAGAGGGATGTGATACCACATTGGCGGTTAACAGTCTTGAACGGTCCTGCGCGAGGGAGAGAGAAATAGAGGGGGAGCGGGATGTTTCTCATATTTATAACATTAATGGGCTACAACGGGCCGGTGTGCATACGCTCGCTGCGCATGGTCCAAAGTCAAAGAAAACGCGACGGCTATGCAACGATCGTCCTTTTTGTATCGCAACTACACGGTATTTCTCTTCGCCTGCGTCTCTTACTTTTCCGAACATGAATAAACTATCTTTGCGTTATCATTACCATATGCGCGCGTTATATGTGCGCGTCTACGACTCGCCGAAACAAATCGCCATCGACCGATTAGGGATGTGCAGGATATGCTTGCAAGACTCGATGTCTGTTAGGATCATGTTGATGCATTAGTGATGGAAATTCACAGGAGATTATCGACGTGAAGACAAAATACATTTATAAAAATAAATATTGGTTGTGGTGGAAGTTTGAAATAATTATTTTTACAGATATGACGAATTTTGGATACAGAAATATTCGATGTTCAAGAAGGATATAACGACCATCGAGTAGCCACAGTTCGTAATTCTACATGACAACGTTCAGATACGAACTGGAAAGGGCCATTAGCAGAACGACATGGACAGTTTTGTCAAGCGATGCATAGGGAGGATTACACCGACGAAAGTTTCGTTACGCTTTCGCGCGTGGGCCTTCCCCGGGCAAACGAGGGACATCAAGGTAAAGTTTAATCCCCGTCTTTTTGCAATTTCGACGCTCGCGCGAGGGCACCGGCAGAAAGTGCAAATTATCTTTTCATACGTAGGATTTGGCTGATCGCTCTCTCTGCTCGAGAGGATTAAACCGAAGAGGGAGGGGAGTCAGACCGGAGATACGTTTAATGAAATTACTTTAGCGATTGGGAATCGATAGCACACTGATTCGACTTTTAGCCTGCGGGTTATCAGAACTTCTTAATTAGAAAAATTGAGATGTCTGATGGGGCTTTTAGTGGAGAACTGTAGTAGGGGCCAAGGGTTGGCTAACGCTTTTTACGATTTTTTTTTCGGATTGAAAATTTTATTATTATACGTTAGCGTATGCTCATATATTTTTTCGCGTTTAGTTAACTAATTATTAAAAAAAATATTGGGTGCAAAAATAGTACTTGTAGTTTTTACGGTGTATCACAAGATTGAACAGTTACATAAAACTAATTAGTTAGTCATTATGAAAGAATGTCATTACTCATGACGATTATTAATAAAATGATCAATTTCTTTTTGCAGCGTAACCGTAAACACTCAAAGTTATTTCGAAAAGAAATTAAAATTTCTCATCTTTCATTTCTTGAACAATCAATACATATCTTTTGTGAACAAATTTCATATTAACTTCTTTCCAGCAAAAGTAGGTCGTGGGGCCGGTAGGACGGAATCTTTTCAGATCGAGGCACAATAAACAACACTCCTCGAGCACAATACCCCTTCATTTTTCAGACCATCTCGAGTCACGTCATAACCTCCTGCTCAATTCTCCTTCCTTATAGTCCACGGGTCAAAATCAAGATGGATTTCAAGCGACGCAGCAGGTGATGCCTATGGTTCTGGAGTTAATTGTCAAACAATGATTTTTCATAAGTGTAACCGCGTGGCATTTCCGCATGCCAGAATACATCCTTTCTAGTGGAGTGTGCTCGCGAGTGATAAATCTTTTTCGTTTTGACGTTGCGTTTGCGCGAAAAGTAATTACGACCGATCGAAATGACGTGTCACATTTCGGGACACGCGCGACTTGACGCTTTTACCACCTTCAGACTGATCGGCTTGGCGCATAATTACGCGTGATTTTCTGGTAGCCGTAAAGGAGCGTCGACTACTTGTGTGCATTTCGAACGTCAATTACACACGAGCAATATTTTCACGTTCCATTAATGACGATTCGATGTTTAGTTTTGCAATTTATGACGTTTGTCAGTGAAATGGGTATGCTGTAGCATATGGATTTTAAGTTGACGTCGATGGTAATATAGCTGATCAGGGTAAATTGTATTTTAAGAATGCGAGTATTGAGAATAAAGCGTCGACCTCGAAATTATTTCAAGGTTGTAGACGTAATAAATGATGGTCTAGTCAAATTCTGCAGGCTTACTTCAGCTCTTTCTCTAATTAAGCATGAGCGGACTAGTTTTTGTTGTTTCCAAGTATTGACGTCTTCATTAATTCTCTTTTGACAGGGTCTAAATCACTTTACCGATGAATAACCGACACAACGCAAAGCATAAAATGTTTTTAATATTTTTATAACAATTATAATTATCTTTTAATAATTTTAAATGGTAAAATTACAATTATTAAAATACTATTACTCGAGCTTCCTAAAAAAAGCATCAATACTAAAATAATTGCTTTTTAATTCTTCTTAATATATGTATCTCTCCTTCCCTAAAAGCATACTACCTCATCTGAAAAAAAATCGTGAATTCTTTGACTTTTTCATTCTTAAAATTTAAAAATGCCTACCATCATCAACCGCTAAAAAAAGTAAAAGAAAAACAAAAAATCAATTGGCCTATGAAAAAGTCATCGCGAGATCTCCGAGATAAAATCTGATATTGCCTACCTTCTCGTCGTCGTCATTCACGAGGATAGAGCTGCGCACACATAAAGGAGAGAAATGAAATCCTCGCGGCGCAATAAAATCATCAGAAGCGAGTAGCAGCAGTATATGCCGCCAGAAGCATGCGGCGAGGAGTCGTAAGCGCGCGTGCGGGGCGAGGCCAATTAAAGACGCGGGCGCCGTATCAAGGGCATAACTCAATAGCCGTAAGGACGGCCGGGGACCTCCTTCGGCGTACGTGTCAGCGGGTGTCCCGCGTATTTCCTTTTGCTGGACCGCGCTTGGACGGACCTTTTTGCACGGCGCACGCAGAGGCGCGAGGACGTCTTCATCCGGGCCTATCTCGCGGCTGTAAATAATGCATTATACGAGGCTGCGCAACGATTAAATGACTCTATACGGACGATGTGTCCTCGATGCTGCATGTCGCTAGGGAGGGTGGTTTTTTGGTTACGTGGTATTATACTGAAATTTTTTTCTTCAATTTTGATCTTCATGAAGCTTATATAAAAGTGAGGTGAGAAAAATAAAATGTTAAGAGAGAGTTCGTTATTGTTTAAATATGGATAATAGGAAAGAGACTTGGTTAGAATGGGTTAACTGGCAATCAAAGTATCGTTGCTATAGCTCGGAACCAAATTAAGATCACGTGACGTTTATATGTCTCTTTATACCTTGTTCGTAAAATTAAGGTTTATTAGGTTCATATGCATTTTTACGCCGATTAATGTGTCGATAAAATTAGGATAATTTTACAGCCCTATTCTACAAACAAGGTTCTTAAATTTGACTTGAACAATGTCGGTAAATGATGGAAAATTTTTATGAATCACAAAATTTATTTAGTGTTATTTTATAAATTATTCTATTGAACTGTTGCAATAAATCACGATCTAAATTTATTGTCACCTAATCAAGAGCATACCTTGACAGAAAATAAACTAAACAAATTTAAATAAATTCCAGCGGCAATAATTCACCGGTGGAGAATCTTAATTGCCAAGTCTGCTCGACAAACGGAATAAAGTGTGTCGTTTTCTCGGCTTTTTATCCCGATTCCACGTTTTCGCCTTTTTTTGTGCTTCTTTCTCTTTAACAAAAGGTTACCGCTACGAGATAAGTCGCACACACGTGTATCCCTCTAATAATTAAAAAATCCCTTGGCCCCTACAGCGGCAGTTAACGAGCTTGGAATAGTGAGAAAGGTGCAAACGGAGATAATCCAGTGGGCTAGGAGAGGCCCCATTGATTTCATGATAAATCTAGTTCACGACGAAAAAAAAGCTAAGGTAAGAGGAACGGCGCCTTTCTTGTCGCCAACTTTCTGCGGTCTTTTTGATGAAAGAATAGGCTAACGTTTATTTTTCGACTGAATGATATATGATCTTTGATGTATGCTTTACAACCTTTTTTAAGTTAATTTCAATGTATACAACTGGAATATTGATGAATTCATTGAAAACTTTTTTTAATTTTTATAAAGAAATTTAACAAAGAAAGTAAATTTACCGAAGATCAGATATTAAGACTATGCATCAATTAAGAAAACCCAAGATAAAGGAAAAGCCGATCTAGTGCCACTTAAATCAGGTGCCAAAGATTTCCAAGATAAACTTCTTAAGGTACCCACCTCTTTTCTTCCAGCGCAAGAAAAAGAAAGTGAAACGGAGAAAAGACTCGATTTTTGAAAATCGCTCGGGCAGTCGAGGGGAACCGGAGAAAAAGGCGTGGGCTTTTAAATTCACGCAGGTGCGCACTTATACGAAGATGGCTTGAGGTGCCGGCCTTTTTCCTATGGCAATTTATGCCGCGCTACAAAGGCTGAGCCACAGCTAGAGACAGAAAGAGGGAGAGAGCCATTCGCGGATAAATTATACACGTCGTGTTTTCTTTCTCTTGCTCAGGCGCGTATCAGTCGCGCCAAATTACAGGCCTCGGGGTGTTATATAGCCCCAACACGCCCACGCACCTGTTTCTAGGATTTCTAATGCATAGCCGCGGACCGTTTTGAAGTCTTTATTTCGACGTGGCTCGTCGTTAATTTTTAACTTGGCCGCTGCACCCGCCAGACCTTCGCCCGCTGCATAATAATTGAGAATCGTTCTATTAAGTGTGCACATGCCGATACGTCATTGTTTACATCCACAGCGGTAGCTCCAGAAGGCTTTGAAGATATGTGAGTCGGTGTACGTGATTTGTATTGACGAGCGAATGTACAAAATGCTTGAACAAATCTGTGAATTAATTGTCGACAATCAACGCTAGTCCAGCTAAACTGTAAAACTGCGGATTAAACTGTGCTTACGGGACTACTAATGTGACAAGCAACATTACAAAATGCCTATCTTACTTGCTACCATTGACACGCAGTCTTCAATTGTTCGAGTTTCTATCACGCTTTTTAAAAAAGAAAAAGAGTGAGTGGCGAAAAACAATTCGGCTTTGTTTATCATCGATAAATTTTCACAATGGCATTGCGAAGTGTCATCCTGGATCTTCTGAGAAAGATCATGGAGATAAACCCGAGTTCACATGGGCGCATTCAAATGACTTTTCGTTAGTCATCGTATTTGTTAAACGAAGAAGAAGGGAAAGAAAAAGAAAAAGAGGATCAAAGAAGGTGCGGTGACTGGCGCTATTAGACGTATTATTGAAGCTCATTGTGATTGCCGGCGATTTATCTCGCATAAAGCGACGTGTATCGAAGACCTTTTAATTCTTCGTTATACAAAGATGTAAGGGTTTGTTAAATCGATGACGTGCACCTGCAGGAACGATTCGACTGTATGTACCATAAGCCGTATCGATCGATTGTTGATGAAAGATAAAATTCGATATTGCAGCCAGCGAATTAAAATCGATCTCTCTATAAATATATATACGTGTACAGCTTGTGCAGAGTGTATGTAACTTATTTCTTCTGATCCGCGATATTATGGTAATATCGCGCGTCTAACCAATGCTAATTATAGAAACGTATTTACACCGCAGTTGTGTATTACAGGTACCACCTCTCGACACATACGTATAAACTCTACTTACATCATTGAACACGTAATAATCATACTGGTATCAGCTGCATGTACCAAATTTTTCGATCGACGAGTTAATAAACTGACGATCTCAACTACTCTATAACCCCTAATATTTATGCTCGGATACGTTCGCATTTATCAGAGAACCCACGGTCAGTACTGTTATCGTATTGTTAATAAATCGATCGGCTAGTCGGCATGCACTTTTCAAGCTGCCTTGCAAAAAGACAGAAAGAAAATAAACGTCGACAGATAATGCGCGAATTATGCAATTAAGCTGGGAATCACCTCGGCCTTATATATTACATGCTGCCTTACTTTACGAATGGATAACCAAACTGGACCAAGTGTATAACGTGTATGTGTGTGAGAGAGAGTCGATTTTCGCACCGGGTAATTACAATTGCACTCCTCCAAATGCCGCGGCATCAAGATAGTTGTTAATTACCGGCTTCGCTAGTCGACAGCCGATATCTGACACTCGGTCTGCTGTTTTATGAGTCGTAACGAGCGGCTTGGAATAAAAAAAAAGAACGCAAGGGGAAGAGACGCCGCTCGCGCGCATCGTGTCATAATCGTTAAAAAGTGCAAAGTCTCGCTCTTCGAGAGTAATCATCCGGTAAGGAGCGTCGCGTTTTTTTTATCGACGTTCCGAATTGATCTTCTTTCTCGCTCTCTTTCTCTTTTGCTCTCTCGTATACATTCACGTTGAGCCGCGACTTATGCTCGATGGAAAATTCGCGCTCTTCGTTCATTCGTTTTTTTTTATTCGCTCACAGATTTACATTGCTTCATTTGAAAGCGACGTTTTCTTCCTACAGATGGAAGTGTAATAAAGTCTTTTTTTATTTAACGGAGAAGATATTTATGCCTTCAGGTAGGATCAATATTATTATCATTATTATTATGATTATTACACCTTATGGATGCCAGTAAAAATTGATCTGGAATACGATTGGACGTAACGTTACAGATCGTTATCTCTCGACTTTATTTTCATCGAATACATAAGAATTAAGATTTTAAGGACTCAATTGCTTGCAATTACGGCATGTCGTAATAATAATGATTTACAGTCGTTATGTTTAGTTTTTCAAGACCGTTACATTACTTAACTTGGACTATAGTAATCGTTCTATTTAGGAGTAGAAAATAACCATGGAAATAATTATTCTTTTCAAAATATTCAGCAGTACGTCATTCACAAACTAAACCTAACAATAATTCCAACAACAAATTCATAAGAAATCGCAAAATTTGATTAATCACCTCATAAATTTTCGCCACAACGTCAACTCGATATCCTTTAAAAGCCCACAATTCTAAATTAAACAACAGGCCGTGCCAAGTTTCCAAAAGCTCTCGGGTGTAAATAAACGGTGAATTCGAGAATTTAAAAGTCCGACCGCTACACAAACTCAGTGCGTAATTCTGGTTGTCCGTGTGTATGCCAGGGGGAAGCAAGGGAGAGGGAAGGAGACAGAGATGAGGAGTGTGCAGCGGGTGTCGGGTGTATAGCGTGTCTACAGGAGTCATCGCGCGGCATCAAGCGAACGTAAAGGAAAGAGGGAGAGAGAGAGAGAGAGAGAGAGAGAGAGAGAGAGAGAGAGAGAGAGAAAGAGAGAGACACCCTACACCCCTTCTTGTCCACTCTTCCAGCCGTCTTGCTCTCGCCGCAACTTCTAAGCCCTAATCGTCTCTGTCGTGGCGGCGAGAGAAAGTCGAGCGAGACACAGGAGAGCACGAGTGAGCGAGAGAGAGAGAGAGAGAGAGAGAGAGAGAGAGAGAGAGAGAGAGAGAGGTGGAGGGAGAGCAAAAAAGGCGTTCGGCTATACGCGAGAACAATATCGAAGGGGATTTTTAGCGGACCCGACAGGACCCCGGCTCGAATTTCGCCACGAGAATCCAGGCCGCTCTCCCTTCTAGCGCGGCAGCTCCTCATTCCACGCGTGCTCGCGACAAAACGGCCGCTTGGCGCTATGTATCCCCGGTAAAAAAATAAACCCCTCCCTCCCTCCCCAAAACACCGAAGCTGCAGCCGAGATGGAGATCTCGTTGTCCGTGTAAATGTGTGTGTGTGTATGTGCGCCCAGCACGAACGTACACACGTGTGGGATGCCTCGCGTGCGACCGGCATTATGCTAATGCGGGGACTTAAGAGAGAGAAAGGGCGAAGCGGCGCGACCTAGCGAGCTTGCCCAGCAGCTTCTCTATATACACGTGCGCCCGAGAGCTGCGGGCTTAACTGGGCTAATTATGCGGACGAGAGGGCCCCTGCGCTCTGCGACGCGTTAAGTCTTATCTTGGCCCTTTGGAAAACAAATATTAATGGTAATCATAGGCTATGTATGGCTGAATTTTTTTTCTTTTTTTTACGAGCGCTACCGTTTATGAGTGTCGACTGTTTTAAATGCCTGTGGAAGGTTTTTTGTTTTTTTGTTTTTTTTATTTGCTAGTACGCGTATAATTAAGTGGATCTTGTAAACGGTTTCATGGGGTCGACAGTACTTGAGAAATACAAATATGCGGATTTTTTCAATCGAAAGAATCGTACCTGTTCTTTTCATTCTTGGATTGAGATAATTTAATTTGGCACTGGAAAAAATTTTGCTCGGCAATGAAATAATTTTTTTTTATCCACGCCGACCATATGATGATCAATTGTTGAAAACAAAACAATTTTATATGTTTTTCATGCTCGAACAGAAACATACCGATTCTTTACAAAGTTTGATGATTAATACCCGAATGCGACGAAGAAAGAAAACGTAAAAGCGACGGATCATCAATTTCTTAACATATTTTACTCTTTCTCCCAGCGGCCCTTTTTGTATCCGAAAATAACGATACCGTAAAAAAGACGATTTTTCCAGTGTGAATGCAGGAGAACGTAGGCGTTTCACGGGACGTTTACTCCTGTAAATTGGTATCGTGTACACTCGCATGGCCTGGCCCTCGAAGTTATTTTTAGTCGACCTGGTGGTCGCGGCTCGTGGGGCACGAAATTTTAGACTGTCCCGATGAAAAGATCGATGTGTTATTCTCTAGGTTGTTTTTTTATTAGTCAAAGTAGAGTACATTAATTATATCATAACAGATCCTTAAAAAACCCCACAAATTCGCATCAATTAATAGATTCAATCAAAATTTTAATCACAAAAATGTAGGAGGATATGGTTCCGCAGGAAATTCACAAATTCATCAGTGTATACATAACAATTTCGGTAAATATGTGCCGGCACAACAAGGGGAGAGGCTTAAGATTATTGAATTAAACCGCATGCATGCCATTGCAGGCAATATGCATAAAAGAGTAAGGATCCGAATTCGTCGAATGTGTATACGTGTTTGCACGTGCTTAGAATCATATTGCCATATGTGAGCTACTGTAGATGCTATTGCAAGGCACGAACTTCTCGTTTCTAGAGGCCCTGATAACGTGCTTGGAAGCACGCGACGGGCCTGAAACCAAATATCTTCCAAAATTAGCGGAGAATCAATTGTAATGCGCTACACAAGCAACATGACTTGCTTCCGCTTGTACGAGAGAGAAGTTTCAATCTTTTATTAATACGCAAGAAATGCAAAATTGACCCTAAAATAGATTTGATTAATCTGATTATATTTTATGTACACTAAAGTTTCGGCATTTATTTATATTTGACGTTTGATATTTATAATATAAATTGGATGGAAATAGATTGAATTTATAGAATATCAAGATATGGAAATATGAAATTTCAGTTTTAATAAATTTTTAACGATTTAAATATAGCCGCAACTCTACTGCTTATTGACTTATCGAAATATTATTTACTATTGACTGTTGATAATTTGAAAATACGTCCATATACTTCTGTTCGTTGCACTCTGTGCATTAGCGAAAATTTCTCCGTAACAATTTCTTTAATTAATGATAAAGATAAGAAAATTCATGTGATTGCGTTATTTAGCGAAATAAAATCCAGATTAAAAGAAAATAATACACAATGACAGTGTATTTCTAATTACAAAGGGGCATGAAGCTGGAAGCACTTAAACAAATCAGCGACTCGCGATCGGCGCAGTAGAAGTACAGAGTCGCCGGGGCGCTGTTCCGGCAGGATCAGAACTAACAAGTTACCGCATGCCTGCAGTTATGAGAGAGAGAGAGAGAGAAAGACTAGCCACTTTGACAGCACTTGCCGTAACTTTGTCAAGTCGATCCTTACTGCGTATAACGGCTTAAATGAAAAGGCACGTCTTCGTAAACTATGTAGTTGCACTAAGAGTTCATCTTTGTGATTTCCATTATATCCGACCCTTCACTATTACAACAAATGCGCTTTACACACCTCTAACGGATGAATATCGTTCTTTTTTTTTTAATAAAGTTCCGTGACTTTTCATTAAAAACTTCGTATAAACCTGGTACGTATAAAAGAACGGGGACAGAAAACTTAGCATTTCAAAGGAAATAAATTGACCGAGTGTCAGGAAAGATACAAATGACAGATATATTCGCGCATGCCAAGGCAATCATCAATTATACCTTACCCGCCCAGCGGTAGAAGGTACCGGCGTGTCTGTACGTGTGCCGGGCTCGCATGTACGAAATTTCCCTGGCACTTAAATAAATGCAAATGACACTCGTACTTCAAGCTCCTCCCGTATTTATCCAAATATTACATCGTGCAAAAGCAAGAGAGGGAGAGCGACGGAGAAAGGCTTGCGAGTACGTCTCAAAGCGCTACTTCCCCCTTCCAACAAATTAGTCCGAAATTACACAAAGCCCCGCGAGCGTGCGGCTCTTTGTCCGCGTATTCCCGTATTGGCGAGAGAGAGAGAGATAGAGAACACGTGGCGATTTTTCATTTCATTCAAAGCGAAAACAATTTGTTCCAACTCGTGCGCAGTAGGTCCCTACACCGCTATGGGCTGGTATAAAGAGAAAAAAAAGTAGCGCCGAGGAGGATCATCGCTCTCGCGCACGATTTTCACGAGAGAGCACAGTCGTCGGCTCTCGTTATGTGTGCGCGCGGCGTAACTATACAGGAAGGAGAGAAGGAGAACTAGCGCGAGTGAAAGGGCTTGAGGTTTTCACTCTTCTTCGGACGCTGTGGCCTCGTGACCGTCTCCGTGGGAGGAGTTCCTTCTTTCTTTCTCTCTATGGGAACGGTCTTTCCGGGCCTAGGGCAATGCGCGCGTTCTAATCGCCGACGACCTCTCGAATTTTCGTTCCAATTAGCGCGCGCATACACGGCCCCTTGTCCGTGCTCACTTCCTGCGCGTGAATTCGACGCGGGCGCGAGAGTTACGAAAATCTCATTATTCGGCGATTCTACGCTCATAAATTTGCGCTTTGACGCTTATTGCCTCTACGCGAGTCTACGCCGGCCTAATATAATTAAGCGGGGAAAACGCAAGCGCCTCCGTGTGTGTTTATAGATTCTGCCCGAACAACCGTATTAACAAGTGTTGCGGCAGCTATATAACAAGTGATACGGATTTTGAAGGCTTTCGAAAAAAAATCACAAACTAATCGCCGAGAGCCTAACGAAATCGGCGATTATTTATGGGTTAACTAGAGCGAGAGAGAAAGACACATCGTTGTTTGAATATAAGCGTCCTACGCATAGCTTTGGCTAATGTTGCCTTTTGCAATGCTGCTTTTAGGCGGACGATTTATGACGATGCATTTTTCAATGGTAATCGGCAAAAGTAAGCTTTTCGATATACGTATACTCACATGCACACACACGCACACGTGCTTTCGGGAAAATGTGAATTATTATATTTAGTGTTTATGTAAGAAGAGCATTTTTGCAGAGCGTAAGAGGCGATAAAGACGAGAATAAGTAAATATCGTTATCCCTGGGCTGTGGAAAAAGCAGTTGGAATTAAAGGTCTATAACAAGTCATATAATTAATAGCTTTAATAAATAAGAGCGGCCGATTTATTTCAGCTTTTTGATTTTTTTTTCGTTTTCAACTAGCTAGACAGTCCATAACTAAAGATCTAACGATAGCGCGAATTTACACGAGTCTCCGCAACACCAGCCGTGTGTGAAAGTTTTTCCACAGAGTCAGCCTGGATTAAGTTTCATTGTGCTTTAATAAGAACCATAAACGTCGCCTTTTTCGCGCAGTTACTACATTAACAAAGATAAATATCGTTATAATTTTTCTAAACGACCTCGCATACGCGTCTCTCGTACGTCGTCTTAATCTTAACGCGTACATACTCGAGCGGTTGATCAACCTGCCTTTCTTTGTTGCACCATTTACCCAGCCATTATTACACATCATAACTCGATTCTCATTAACCCGAACGAACATGCTCTTTATTCAAACCGTCCTTTACCAAACTAATCACCGATTTTTTTTTCTTAATCGCCGATCCATCAAAAAGAAATTAAAGACACAGCGATGATTTAGAGCCTCAGGGGGGGCACACACATCACTCATCAGCCTTAGAACAACGACAATAACAACAACGGAAAGTCTGCCTATTGAAATTCAAAACAACGCCGGCGCGGAGTGTACCCGTCACGGTCTGTATTACGCAAGGAGCACAAGCCGATCGCGCAAAGTTAAAGGAGGCGAGGATAAAGCCGCGGGTGGCAGAGCACGTATAGACTCGACGACAGGCTCTCTCTCTCTCTCCCATATTCCCGTGCGCGGCTTTAAACGTCTCCTGTCTCTCTCCGGACTATACTCGCCAACGTCATTGTCCCGGCGGCGCAGACAGGGCAGTAAAAAGCCAGTTTTCCCGCGATAATCCGCGCCGGGCGAAAAACGAGAGCGACGAAATGTCCGCGTGTCCAAGCGCGGTCGGGGCTTTATCGGGCTTGCGCGCCGCCGCTGCCTCAACGCCGGCTCATTTATTATGCCGCGCGCGCGCGCCTATGGGCTAAGCGTGCGCGGCACCTCGGCACGACTGCTCTTAGACACTGCGCTACCGGTCGCACGGGAATTACATAAACACAGTGCCGACGAAATCATGCCCAGAAAGCGAGGGAGAAAGACAGAGGGAGGCGCGTTTTTTTTTTGTTGCCACGAGGTTAGGCTCTTTTTGTTGCTCCGCATAGACATTTGTAGCGCACGCGACAAGTTTACCGGTCTAATTGGCCCGGTCTACGCTGGCGAGGACAGTTTTTGAACGACAAGCTTTGGATCTTTTGCTAATGTTTGAATCTTGCGACTCGATCGACGAGCCGTATAGATGAAGATTGAATGTTGATGATTTATACGTTAATTTTTTGTTTTCTTCAAATAACGAACACATATACGTAACAATATTTTGGTTCGCACTCGAACGTTTTAATGGTTAGGAAAAAAATGCAGGTTCGAACAGCGAAAGCCCAAAGACAATCGTTATCTGGACAGTCGAGGACACAAGCTGCACGAAGAGATCGAGCTGGCCAAGCTACTGCTGCTGCTGTTACGGCTACCGGAACGTGCAAGCCGATAAGCCGAGAGACATTCGGTAGCCGACGACGAATTTACGCGGAAGATTTGCATTATCGTTGCAACCTATTGCCGCGGAGCTCTCCCGAGAGGTGTTGTCTGCACGAGAGAGAAACTTGGGGACAGATATGCCCACGTGCTTGAGCGCATAGGCTGCCGGACCAGCATGCGGAGAGTTTCGCGCGAAGATAACGGACTCTCTCTCTCGTATTGTGGACGCAATCGCGCGGCTCGATAAATTTTCGGCCCGGAGAATTTTGTTCTCTCTCTCTCTCTTTTCCTCTTCGGGCCTCAGCCTTCCGTGTACGGGTTTTTCGTTTATTCTTTTGCGGCGAAAGGTGGAGTGAAAGCTTTTCGGGGAATTGACGTGAATTATTGGCGAAATAATGAAGGATGGCTCGGTCGGAGGTTAAGCGGTATATTTCTCCTTTTTATTTTTTCGTCTTTCGTAGAATATGCTAAGAATGTGAATTTAAAAGATTTCGGATGATTCGTGGATTATATATTTCTTTTTTATTTCTCTACTTTTCATGATTTACGGATATATTTCGGATGATTTCATAGATATACCGAATGGCTTGGGATATCAAGGTCGAGAATTTCAAAATTTTTGGAAAAAGCATCGTGTCAAGGAGGGCACCCTTCAAAACCAGAGCCGAGCATCAAGACGGTAGATCAAACGATTGCTCTAGTAATAATCAAAATATTTAAAATCCAAATCGTCTTGGCGTACGAGGTCGTTAACATGACAAAAACACAGCCAAGATGCCCCGGCATTATCGTGATCGTCTCTCGGATCGGTAAGACCGTAACGAATCTCGAGATCAAACGACATCCTGCGTATCCAAACAAACGCGCGCGCGCGCACAAGTAGTACAAGGTTACTCTGCATCGCGTACGCACACGTCCAATTTCGGCGAGGCGCACACGGCTGCTGCACTTGTGCGCCCTCGTCGTTTCTGCCTGAATTTCGAATTGGCCCATCGGTCGTCGTAATGGCGCGCCCGCTCTCCTCGTTATGCGCGCCAGGAGAAAGAGAGCGACGGAGCTCTTACATCTTCCGCGTCGTCTGGAATTCCGCGATCGTTATCGCGCCGCACTTGGCTGATTCTTATATACCAAGCGCCGGTGAGTTGCTTTGTACTCTCTCTCTCTCTCTCTCTCGCGTTGAGGAATACAAAATTTCTCTCGGTCGTTTATACGAGCGTCACCCGCGTACCGAGTCAAATGAAAATCAATAGGCGACTTCGTTATAATACTCGGCTAATATATATCCCCGAAGCGTCAGGCTGTTAGGGCCGCGAGGTTTTACGGTAGTTTGACGAGGAACGAGGGACAACGGGCCTATATACCTCCTCTTTGGCAAGCGATTCTCTCTTTGCCAGCGAGAGAAATGATTGCGAAGGCACCGTTGGCGATTCTTAATTCTTTTATTTATTGAGCTTTAAGGAGAAATTAACAAAGCCGATCCCGAGGAGTCGGCGTAACTGTAAAATCTTCATAAGCGCGACCAGAGCAAACTTACGAGCTCGCTCGTATTATTTATTCCTTCTTATATACGCGCGTGTATTTAAATAAAACATAATCGTCCGAAATTATACGAATATGCGCGAGCGTAAAAGACAAAGTAAATAAGCGCTTCTTGCCCGTAAACCCAGCCGAGCGCAGACTCAATTAAAAGCGCCTTAAATAAATATACGACGCACTTGGGTCACACTTGCCCGCGCAAAACTTACTGTATCCGAGTGAGAGATGGAGAGGGAGAAAGGGATAGAGAGAGAAGGAGAAAGAGGCCGCCGCGAGACGTCTATTGCAGTTATTAAAAGCCCAATAAATTTCAGCCTCAAGCACCCGGGAGATAGACAGATACTTTGCCCGTGCAATTAGTCATAAGCCGGTATACGCGCGACGCATATATATCCCAGTCTAGTAGCTGGCCCCGCCGGGACTCGTTTAACTACGCGATCAAAAGGGCCGAAAATTTCACGGCCACGCGTGAGCGTCGCGGAGGGCGACAGGTGCACGCGGGTCGCCGCTCGTAAAAGTCGCGTTGGCTTCCAAAAACCTTGACTCCTATATGCGCGAGGGTGGCCTCGCGTTGTTTGTTATATTCGGCAGCCTCCCTTTCTCCTCCCCTCCCCCCCTATAACCGTCAAAGTCGACGTCGGCATTGTGCGCGGAAAAGGGCCTCAGCTGTGTGTGCGCCCGGGCTAATCCGAAAGGGGAAAGGTCCCGGAAGCGCGCTTGTACCGAAAGTGCGCCGCGAGGCAATAAAAATATAATCCGCGATAAACGCTCGTCTGTGTGTGTGTGTGTGCGCGTCGATACCCCGGGCTATTGGACGAGGGGGACAATGCGTACGGTGCGGGTACAGACGGATTTCGTGCTGTAATTAGGTATTTACGATGAGTAATCTTCCGGGGTTTGTGTACCGGTGTTGTTTTATTCTGCTTTTCGGGGGGGGGGGGGGGGGGGGGGCGCTGGGGGGGGGCGATAGGCGGGGCAGCGGCGCGCGGGGGGGCCCCGGGGAAAAACCCCGCGCGGGGCCGCGTTCTTCCGCCCTTTCGCCCCCCCCCCCCCCCCGCCCCGCCCGCCCTTCTACTCGGCTCCGCCACGTTTTCCAATTGCGCCTTTCATTATAGGTGCATG
>JAPYYQ010001899.1:0-56366 GCA_030522585.1 Anagyrus pseudococci
CAATTAGCCCTAGTCCCATTACGATAGGTCATTTTAGTAAAAAGATACAGCCGTTTGGCACACTCACCCCACGGCACACTCGCCCCGTCCTCCCCTATATGTAATTTGCGTGTATACCGCGACGAGTCTGAGGCACTTGGAGTACAAAGCTTTCTTGTAAATACGGCGGCGGTGGCGTCGTCGCGACACATTATAAAGGAGAGCAGCAGCCAACTTGTTACGCGTGCTCAGGCCTACTGCAGCTCTACGCTCGTGAGATAGAACGAGAGAGATAGAAGCGACGAGAGAGGAAGCTCAGTAGATGTATATATGTCGGTGAAGGCCACACTTAATGAAATCCGATTAGTCGAGTTGGGCTCGTTGACTCGTTGGTTACACGCGCCTCGGCAACTTTCATTCTTCCCCCGTTTTCTTTTTTTTACCCCACACACTTTTATTCTATCTTTCACTAAGTCGCTGCAGGCTTGTAGCTTTATTTTGTATTAAAACTTCAACATTTCGTAAAAATTCGTGAGAGTGATCGAGGGCATGATGGGCGGACGGGCCGAGGAGGGTGCATGCTGCACGACGACACGCCGCCTGTATGTATTATGCTGGCCGTTTAAAGAGAGACTAAGTAAGACTTTCACTACCGCACTCTGTCCATCTTTCTTTCTCTCATGGCTGCCGGCTATTTGAATAATTGCGCCACGTAATCGATACTGGCCGCTGGGGGGGGGGGGTCGTGTTGGCCGGCATCTCTCGCACCTCTCATCCCGTCTCGACGTCTGACCGTATCCCGACATTGACTACTGTCATGAACTTGCCATACATTATTACTCGATCTTTCTACCGGTCGAACTTTCCCGGCTTTTATGTTATTGTTTCTGATAAATAATTAATTATTTACGTATAGACACACATACACACACGCGCGCACACACACACACACACACATCGTCGCCCCTAGCGAAAAAGGAGACTGTTCAAATGCCTCGCGAAGAAGTGCTACAGTTCAAACTGCCGCGAATAAGTATTCCCATTCAAGGGTTTGCCGCGAACAACTATTACGATTCAATTTCCTACCGAAGAAAGGCACTATTCGCAATCTCGCCGTGAAGAAAGGCATTATCGCAATCTTGCCGCGAATAAAGCTACTATTGGCAATCTCGCCGCGAAGAAAGCGACTATTCGCAATCTTACCGCAAGTAAATGTACCGTTCGGCTGAGATTTTAAATGTATTTACGCGTCCTTTGTGGCCTTCTCGTTATAACAAATGGAGAGAAAAAGGAAAAGCTCTTGCTTAGCTCTTGCTTATATATAGACATCATCATCTAAGTCTCCACTAGCAAAAGCCTTCAGTTCCTGCAGAGCATCACCCTTATTAGCTTTTGAAAACATTACATCTAGAGAAAGGGAAGGTTTGTTTATTCGCAGCGAGATTGTGAATAGTCGCTTTCTTCGCGGCGAGATTGCGAATAATGCCTGTCTTCGAGAGAAAATACCGAAGTATCCTTTTTCGCGGCAAGTTTGCGAATAGTGATACTTCTTCGCGAGGCATTTGAACAGTCTCCTTTTTCGCTAGGGGCATTTATTTCGTCGATAAGAAAATTTTCTATTGTCTGTTGCAGTATGGAAAGCCCAGAGCCGCTGGAACGGGGCCGAAACTTTCGACTTTTAGCTGTCGATGAATTACCTCAGCTTTTGGACTTTCTCGCCACTTACCTGCCCGAATCTCTTAAAGTAAGTGCATTTAACATTGTAGCTCGTAATGACTGTTGACTAAGCCATAATGCTGCGGGGCCTCGTTCTCAAATTCGATCCCATGGAATCAAGAAGGAGAAGCATGAGTCGTCGCTTAAATATTCGTTTTGCATACGCGATTAGCTTAGAGAAAACAAAGGTATCGCGTTTGTTCTTTCTAGCTTACCAAGATAGAGTGACTTTGGTAAAATGATACTTCACCCCTCCAGCTTCTCTCTCTCTCTCTCTCTCTCTCTCTCTCTCTCTCTCTCTCTCTCTCTCTCTCTCTCTCTCTCTCTCTCTTCCTCGCGCGCTCTAGCTTTTTCCACCTTTGCTTGTTTTTTTTCATGCACTGAAATTGCAATGCTGTATGTACACGTACATAGGTGGCATTCGAATGAATATACGCGTGAATAGTGAAATAAGCCAAGGCATTATCGAGTTCGAAAAATTATTTTTTATTAAGACAATGCATGAGCATTAAGGGGCTCTGTCCACGTCGTATTTCAGGACTAAAAATTTCAGTAGCAAAGGTTCAAGGCCAGCTGTGCTGTTCGAGGCGAACCTGGAGACATCCTAGAGTATGACAGTATAGAGTATTTCAATAATTTCCATCCATCATCTCTCCATCCGCAGATAATTTAATGCTCACCTCAGTAGAGTCTTTTTCCGCGACTCGTGCCAGCATCCCATCTACGTTTACAAACATTTACATATATCTGTATAGATACTTGTAGACGTGCGTCCTGAGGTGAGCTTAGGATGATCAACCATAAATCAAGCAAACGGCTGATTTGCGTTGCGATATGGCCGTAAGGATTTAACGAAGGAGAAAAAAAAGAGATGCCTGACACTTCGGCATTGCGGCATCACGGCATCACGGGCTGCAGCAGCAACCACGCGATCCTGAACTTCCAAAACGCTCGTTGGACGGGTCAAGGCCGCTCGCAAGAGTAACGCGGCGAAAAGGCGCGCGCGCCCCCCACCCACCCACCGACGCGCGAATACGAGTAACGATACGACTAGCTCCTGCCGCGGATAAGTTGGCCTTTTTAACACTTTTTTCTTTCAACGTCTCATTAGATTAGACCTTTGATGAAGCTCGGTCGATCGACATGTATCCAATGAATACGTAAAGCAAAAAAGAAAAATACAGAGAAACATATTTTAAAGAAAATACGCGTGCATTTTCGCCGAGTGTCTCTGCTACATAATATCTCCGTTAGACCTAAAACCAACGGTCCCATTGAAAAGAAGAAGAAGAAGAAGAAGAAGAAGAAGAGAAAAATCAAAGGGCACACGAATAATTTGGTGGGCATGTGTGGATTTTGGATTAAATGTTAAGGTAAGGATTAACGAGTGATAAAGCCTGCACACGCGAATGAGTCTCTCTCTCTCTCTCTCTCGACTGTCGCGAGTGCTGCAGTGGGAGATGGCTTTTAGGCGCACGCGATGTCGTGACCTTGACCCTGCCTTGCTGGTTATACTAGAGCTATGTTGGCTCATGTGAACAGCTCGGGTGCGAATGTTAATTTCTTCTCGTGACACACGCACCAGCACAATATAATACGAGTGTTGCCCGGACGCCTCGTCTACCAAAACTTTTCCATGTTTTTTCCATGTTTTTTCTAGCTCAGCCCTCGAGAGCTTCTCACTTAGGTCAATTTTGGCAAGCTATTCAAGCCTTATTAGTAGAGTGAGTTGAGAGTTGGAATTAGAGGCGTAATCGTGTCGGGGATGAGAGCACGAGGTGGTGTGTTACAGGTGGCCGATGGGGGAGGGGGCGCGACAGCTTCGGCGGCAAAAGTATAATGGCTAAGGAAAAAACGAGTAAAATTAGACTTAATAGCTCAGGCGTTTATGGTTTATGCTCTTTTTCTCGTTCGCAGTTCCACCAGACTCTGCTGACTTATATGCGCAACAAAGTATGGGAGTTTCACTTTTACGTAGCCAATGACTGGCCGGAAGTTCCGTTGTGCCTGCACTTTCCCGGCATGACACTCTCGGTAAGTGAGCTTCAGCGCGCTAATTTTGTTCAGCCTTTTCTCTTCATGCATGCGTCTGTGTGTGTGTGTGTGTGTGTGTGTGTGTGTGTGTGTGTGTTGAGTTAATTTATTTCAAATGAAACAGTAAGATACATTACTTTTTTTTTCTTGTCAAAATTAAAGAAAACTCTAATTGGCTCGATAAATTAAATCGTTTCGTTAAATTAGAAATTCGAGCATTTCCATTTATGCATGAAACATCGAATACAAGAAAACTAATAAAAGAGGAAACGCACTCGTGCACTTGAGGACATCACTACTTCCTTAAGGCAAATTGCCAATCGCCGGAGCGACGACTCACTGAACTTTGACCATTTGTTTTTATAAAGAAAGGAAAATATGAGTGCAAAAAAGAGAAAAAAATCTTACCAACTATAGAGTATGTTTTTTATTTCTCAACTCATCGTTAGAAGTAATTTTTCTATTTCTAGCATTTTATTGTTTTAATCGACAGAGCTGCGAGGAGGAGGGCTCTGACATGGAAAAAAAAGAAAGAAAGAAAAGAAAAGAAAAGAAAAATCTAAACTGACTAATGGAGGCGTGTTTGGCATTTCCAGTGTCATGGGCTTTTGTACGAGAGCGTAGGGGCCTTCTGTCCGAACGAGCAGCTCGATTGTCTAAGTCTCGTGCGGAGCGAGGACGTGTTGATCGACTGGTCGAAGCCTCTGTACATAAACTTCGTGCACCTGGCAATAGCGGACGAGCTGACTCGTTTGTATGCCGATCACGGGAGGATCGATCGCTTGCTCGGCGACGTCTGGACTTGCGACGAGCCGGAAAAGACGATAGGCCAGGAGCCGAGGGCCGATGGGGAGTCCGCCGGTGACGTTGAGGTGGAGGTGCTGCCGCTGAGGGCCGAGCACGCGGTCGGCATACACGAGCTCTACCCTGCTAACGACATGGAGTGCCACGAGCTCTTTTTGCGACTCATCGACAATCTCTCGGCCGCCGGGGTCTTTGCCAACGGCAGCCTCGCAGCTTGGATGGTCCAGTCCTACTACGGGGCGATGTTCTCCATGCAGACCAAGCCGGAGTTTCGGAGGAAAGGATACGGCACCAAGCTCGCTAGGTGAGTACAACTTCTCGTCGCTTTTCCAACGCTTACCCGTACATGCCCGATAGCTCGTTATCCTTTTGCTCGAGGAGAGACAAAAATAAAGAGAATTGTAACAGAGAGGCGCGCGCGTGTCAACAGGTACCTGACCAAGAGAATAGCCGAGAACGGCTACAAGCCGTTCGTCGTGATAAGGCCGGAGAACGCAGCGAGCCAGAGCCTCTACCGAAAGCTCGGCTTTCGCAAGCTTTACGCGATCGTCCGGATGACCTTCATGCCGTCGACGTGGCGGGAGCCCGCCGAGCTCGGGGATACTCTTGCCGGCTCCCTTGCACAGCTCCGTCTCGAGGGCCTGCGGACGGAAGCCGAGGAGGCGCTCGAGCCGATCGACGAGGCTCTCGAGGAGCCGAGCGGCCAGCAGACGACTACAGCTCTCTCGGAGTAGCGACTCTTCGCCGAGGACGTTGGCTGGCTCAGGAGCTTCGCTCGGCCCGAGCGAGCAGAGCTGCCGGCCAGCTGTCCTCATGACAAAGTGACCTTGAAGTGCGTAAATCATGAATTTCGAAAAAAAAGCTTAGAGCGAGGAAAAGAAGGAGAGAGATGAGAAAGATAGATATTTTAAGAGAAATATTAAGTCCAGTCTATATTATCGAGGCTTCGAAACGTTATTGTTGTTATAATCGCGAAGGAGGGAATATGTCGAGACTGACCAATTTCCTTCCCGATTTCGGTTCATATCACAATTATCTCCAGAATCGTTGTTAACCGGCCAATTTCCACAGCGTAGCTATAGCTCGAGAAGCCCTCATTCGATTCGTATATATTTCAAATAAAAAAAGAGTACAGAGCTTCCCTTATCTCTTCCATTAAAAATGCTGCTCTTTCAGTCGATGACGTTGATGCGTGTATTTTCAAAAGACGTCCGCACTTGCTACGTTGCTGCGCTCTAACTGCGTACGTAATCTTCTTTAACTACATTGTTTCTTTAACAGCTTCCGATATATCACATTTTTCAGATTTTTATAGTAATATGCTTTTTTTAATATATATATATATCCTCGCCATTAAAGTTGCGTCAGTTCCGACAAGATCAATTGATTAAATACTTCCGGCACTGCGCAAGTAGTTTAAAAACAATTTATTTCATAGCGATCGTCGTTTACGTTAATGAAAAAAGAAAAGAAAGTTATTATTTTACATTGTACAAAAAATATTGACTAGAATAAATATATCAACAAATATAATAAAAAAAATTCTTTTTTCTTGCTATAAAACCTATTTTGAATAAATGACAAAAATGATATCAATTATTTGTGACTAGACGTCTCTTTATAAATAATTTCAAATTATCAACATTAAAAGCTCATCAAAGATATTTGAAGTGAGCTTTATTTTTATAAAAATAATAAACACAATCAGAATCCGCTCGAAATATATTAATAATACACATAGATTATGTAAAACTACAATTTTTGAAATATGACTTGGACAAAGTGTTAAAAAGTAGTAAATTTATAAGTATCTAAAGGGTCAGCGTAATCAGTATCAGCGTAACATTTTTTTACATTTAATAGCAACGTTCTAAACTCTGCTAAACGTACACACGCGATAACCAAATTTAGTATAATATTAAAAAATAAAAAAAAGAACCGCTAAGACGTAAGAAACGAGGAAAAAAGTAAACAAGTATGTGGATCGAACTGAGGTGATGAAAATAAAGATAATAAATAAGACAAAAAAAGACAAAAAAATTATAAAAACTTGCCGAAGGCCTCTAGGATCCCTATGTATACTTTATTTTTTATTCTCGATACTTCTGGGAAGCCAGCTGTGATACTTCACCAATATATTGTTTGTTTACGCTCTATACAGCATCGTACCAATTTCTAGAATATACACGTAGTAGATTGAGATTAAAGCCGAGAAAAGGATGAATTTTAATGAGCAAATGATAAAAAAAAAGAAAAAAAAGAAGGATAAAAGAGAAACAAAAAATAAAAAACGTAGTAGGTAGTGCGAGGTCAACAGTATTGTCAATGAAATGTCTTCGTTTTTTCGATAAAAATGTGTATTGATGATTGACGCAATT
The DNA here is from genome assembly GCA_030522585.1 of Anagyrus pseudococci. Taxonomy (NCBI): domain Eukaryota; kingdom Metazoa; phylum Arthropoda; class Insecta; order Hymenoptera; family Encyrtidae; genus Anagyrus; species Anagyrus pseudococci. The sequence goes on from JAPYYQ010001899.1 coordinate 6,912, forward strand.
GACCATGTAAACTAATATGTAGAAAAATTAGAAAAAACAAATGCGGAGAATTGCCTTAAACGACGATGCATTAATACAATGTTATTTTTAAACGAGAAAATCTTGGAGTTTGCGTTGTTTCGATAGTCTTACTTTTTTTGTATACGATACATGTTTAGTGATTGTTACTTTATTATTGTCACGTTATATTATTAACGTACACATGATAATAATAATGATAACAATCTAGGTATATTAAAAATGTTTTATTATTTATACGTATGTTTTTCAAAATTGTTAAACGAAACTTTTTAAAATAATTTTTTAATATTAAAAATAATGTTAAACTTAAAGTGTTTAAATAAGAAGTTAATTGTGTTCAATTGTATCTATCAATTTTATCTTCTTGCGTAATTGCGTAATATTTTATGTAACTAAAGAGTAGAAAAATGTTTAAATTATCAAATTTATATACGATAAACAATTTAAAAAATTTGCTACACTAAAAAATTTTCTAGTGGCACACATTTAATTCAGCAATTATTGTGATGTTTCAAGAACAACCCTGCAAGATTATTTCTACGTCAATTATAAACGAGAACAAATACCGTGACGTATAGTAAATAACTCCAACGATGAGCCACTTGATAAACCGCTTGAAATAGCTAAAACATTTTTTTATGCATAAGTGCATTGTTGTGTATTTTAATTTATTATACTATCAGGATTAGTACCACAAGTACCAAGACTACACAAGTCGCTGTTCCCTTTAATGTCTTCTTTCCTAATATTATACAAAATATCTTTAAAAAATAAGATAACTGCTTTGTGCAAAGTCTTTTAAATGCTTAACGATTAAAGAAAAACGTTTTCAAGAAAATTTAAATCTACTTACATATATTTCCTACGCACAAAATGTTTTAAAAACGACAAATGCATGAACACTCTGAGCCATAGATCTTACAAAACACCAAAGCTCATGGATCTTTGCACATTTAGTGAGTGATGAAAATTTAATGAATAAAAAACATTAATAATTAAGCCATTTTCATATACTTGAAATTATTTAAAAATTTCATTATTTTAATCGCGTGCTATAATTTTTACGGAATCCATTTTACGTAAAATAGTACTTTTTTCGTTTGAAAAAAAATATGCTGTCCAATTTTTTATATACGTGCATTACATCTGAAAAAATTTCCAAATCTTTTTTATAATCGGTACTAAATAAATCTGCACAAATTTAAACAAAAGGCGAGAACGACAACGAAATATTTCAAAAAAAAATGCAAGATTTGAATTAACTAAAAAAGAATCAACATAAAAAAATTCCAGCCTACTAACTCATTATCTCTTGTAGCAAGATGCTTTTTAAAGTCCATGCAAGTAGGCCTAAAAAGAAAATAAAAGTTTTTGGATGTATCCAAATGCACCTTTGCTAAAGACTATATATGCGTTTTTGTGGTAAATATATCTACAAGCGTCTTTCTCCTCCTATATATCTCTTGCACTTTTGCTGATATACAAAGGTAATAAAACAAGATGTTAGCTCTCCAGGTTGGAAAAGTGTCACGCATGTATTAACTAATCCAGAGGATTCTGGTGTAACAGATTATATTTAATGAAAATACAGCATTAAACGAGCTGGACGCAGACTGCTAAGGGTTGGAAAACTGAAAAATTAAACATTATAAATAACCGTGCCACAATATTATGAGAAAAGTAGGAGTGAAAAACTTGAAACTCGTTGACGAGAATGTTGGTTGTAACTTATGTTTGCATTTTGTGTTTAAAAACTGTAGAAGTAAGAAAAAAGGTTGTGTGATATGGTAATTATAATAAAGGTAGTGAATAAAAGGCTCAAGACGTGTGTGTTAAAACAATTGTATTGGATAAAATGAATTAACTGAGGAGAGAATAATAAATTTAATCAACTGATGCGATATCTCTAAAGCATTTTCATTTCCCTGATACTACTTTTAACATTAATTAAAATTATAACAATAGCATTATTGTTGTATCGAAATTTTATTAGAATAGCATTCTGGAATTAATGAATCTCAAATATGTTTAGTTACCGATTGATGACGGAAAATGACATTCTTCGTCCGTAAGCTATAGTCAGATTTTGTAAGAGTCCGTAAGGGGTGCACCGCGGGAAAATATAAAAAGCGCCAATGCTGCATAAAGAAAATATATTCTCCTCTAAATGCACGTGAGAGATATATCAGCTTTTGAACATTGAGCAGCGCCCGTAAATGTTCGCGCAAGGACTACATCGATGAGTCTAACGCCAAAGTACAGATGATCGAACGAATATCAGGGCTCCCGGACTGGAACCCATACCGACGCGCTCTCTGCCTTACCGGCTTCCGTCTTTGATTGCTTAAAAAACAAAGGCATTATTGCAACATCTACTCCGGACTTTCAACATATACTTTTACCGTCAACCCATCTACTAAATATTACTAATCATCAGCGATGAACTTTATATACTTTCTGTAGGTGCTCTCAGTCTAAAAAATCAATCGAATGAGTCAGAACTGCCAGAGAAAGATTACTGCCTCTCATTTCGCTGTCTTCTCTGATTATATCTCGAAGAAAAACTGGCAATCAAGATGTAAACCGCACTGGGGTCACGCACGTTGTTTACATCTTTGCTTTTGTTATGCTATAGTCTTTTCCTCGTTTCAGGCGATTTCTATACCCGTCAAACTACGCCATCTCGATGTGTTTAGCTCGTCTGCTTAAATTTCGCTTAATTTATCGAGTACCCCGGTTTTAGCTACAGATGTCACTAGCAGTCACGCTCTTTAGGATATATTAAAGCAACGACCTGTAAAATGGCTTGTAATATATATAAAACTAAATTGAAACGGGTTAAAAATGTTAACAAAGTAGTCCATTCGAAAATCGACAAGTAGTAGACTATTTATATTTACCGACACGGAGTGTGCAATGTGCATGGATTGAGAGAGAAAGAGAGAGAGAGAGAGAGAGAGAGAGCCCCGGTAGTCCGCCTACTACCTATACGTACCGAATGTGCATTATCTCTCGTATTACACTCTTACAATTCACATTTGTTATCGTTGAATGTGAGATTTTGAACGTGCTCTCTTAATAAATGAGTCACGGGGCCGCCGACTTTTTGACACTGCGCTCGTATCTATGCTTTAACACTTTTCAAATTATAATCTTTTTATAAATATCATTCAACACATATTTTTTAAATACTTATTTATCATTAGTTTCACGTAATCTCATAAATCTTTTTCTAAACAACTTTGTAACGCGACTCGGAGACATTTAATCTTGATGTGCCTGTAAAGCGTGTGGCATTTGAAATTTCAACATTTTCCTTGTGACCTTATGTTAGCTTTCATAATACTGTTAGGTCAAATAAAATGTTGTAATAACAACGATGTGCACTGTAAAAATAGCGAAATTAATTAAGCGACTAAAATCCATCCAATAATTTTCACGTTCATTTCATCGTTTAAATAATAAATGCAAGTCGAGTAAAGATTATGTGCGTGTGTTTATATACGTACAAAATTTGAAGCGAAAATAATTGCCAACATGATTTTTTATTATTAAAATTTTAATTAAAATATTCTCAGTATATTTATTTATTACATTCTCAATTATTTGGGAAGCCCGTGTTTTAACTATTTTTTACAAACACAATTCATATTATAAATGCTAGACACTTGATTATATCACAAACACTCTTGCTACTATGGGGCTGTTATATTTATTAAGGTGGAAAAAAATGAAGAATAAATGTATGCTAATTTAATACCGCGATAAAAATCCTATTATAAGATTGGGCGTAAGAGACTTATACAAGCTATAAAGTCATATCACCAGACGAAAAATATCACCTCGGCTAAGTACACGAACATGCAAAGCCGTCGTTGAGATTCTTAGCTAATCGACCATATTCATTTCTTTTTCACCATGTCTATGAAGAAACAATGAAACTTCGGCGCAAAGTAGAACACCTTTTTTTTCAATCATAATACAATTACTGAGCAAGCCCGTAGGTCGCAATTTAGTAAAGCTATATTCTTATATATACATAGAGAGAGAGAGAGAGAGAGAGAGAGAGAGAGAGAGAGAGAGAGAAAGGGGGGAGAGAGCGGCGAGCACGGGGCCGGCGGTATATAGATGTAAGGATAAGGTACGGGCGATCGGCCATACATATATATATATACATATACGAAGCCACACTTAAAACAGCCAAGTTGGACGAAATTAGATTTCTTCATTTTTATGAGCATAAATAAAAATGCATATCTTATTTTCCAGGCTAAACTTATTAACCCGAAGAATTCTTATTTGTACTGACGACAAATTACTAAAAATTGCGAAACAAGACTGTTGAAAAAATATTGGATGTTTTTAATTTCCAGTTACTTTGAATTCTTGAAGATTCCAAATTGGACTTGCTGCAATGTTTTATGAATAAGAATTTAAAAATGTCGCAATTTGTCATTTAATTTATTGATAATATACGAGTATTCACCACTTGACCTTTTTCTTTGTCAATATTGAGACATAGTAGCTAATATTATATTTATCTCAATAAAGGTAATATCTTCTTAGTCGAAGTGAATAAATAAATCGAATTTTTTTATACTAAAATTAACGCAATGATAAACGAAATGAAGCAGTTATTTGAGTTGTTATAAAGTTTTGAAGTTACCTTTATTATTATATTAAAAGTAAAAAAAAACTTTTTTTCTTTTAATTAAAATAAACTAACGAAACTTTGCTGTAATACGTTGATGAAAAGTTAAAAAATAATGGAGAATATGTAACGGATAACGAAGATTGAAAAATTCAACAATCTATCATTGACAAGGCAGTGTTTGTATAAAATCGTTATTTCAGCAATTTTGAAACAACACACTCAATGCTCAATAAAACACACAAGTCAGAACGACCGGAGAAGCATATATCCCCACCCCGATGCCGACGATTTTACACAGCGAGAGCATTTATTTGTGTGTAGCGCGCGCGCACACACACACACACACACAGAGTGAAAGAGAGAGAGAGACTGACAGAGCAAAGTAGTGCGTCGCCGCCGTGCCACCTCCCACGTCCCACCTCTTCTCCTCCACAGTCTCCGGCTTCGTCGTCGTGGTCGGTGTATCAAATCAAAAGGAGAGGCTCGCTCTTAGTACAAGTGAGACAGTGGCTAAAGTAAGATAAAGCGAGCGAGCGAGCGAGCGAGAGGCTTTCGACTTGAACGAGTCAGGATGGCGGGCTGAGACGAGGGGCCAGGCGGGAAAGGAAGGGAGGGAGTGGCTAGGCGCGCGCGCAAGGTGACGATCTCTCCTCCCCACTATACTCTACGCGTGCAGCCGCCGCCGCCGCCGCGCTGCTTCTGCTACATAACCCATAACCGACGTCGACGTGTAACCTCGGGCGCGCTCGGGCGCGCTCGGTGTCCGCCGGCGGAAAAGGTGGAGGGGCTGTAGCGGCCGCGCGGCGCGCACTCCGTCGCGCCCCCCTCCCCGTCAGGGAGCGCGGCTCGCGGGGTGACGTCACGTAATTAGAGTAAATACAAAGTAGTCTTGATGGGACAGCGGCGTGCGTCGCACCGCTCCGGACGACAGAGTATTGCTGCTCCTACGGATTCGCGCCGCGCTTCTACTACTCCTACCTACAGGCTGTGTCAGCAAGCGGCAGAGCATCGCACCACCCACCCACCCTCCTTCTCTTAATCGCTCCCCCCCCCCCCGAAACTCGCGTGGGACGCCTTCGAGAGAAATGTTGGGCTTTTGTTTTGTGTCATGCATCACTCGATCAGCATCGTCACAGTGATATACATCCAATATTGAGTCTTCGTGATTTGTGCAGTCAAGCCAGTGTTTTGTTGTGTTTCTTCTAGTTATTGTTATTTGTTGTTCGCGTCGTGGCCGTTGATTACCGGCGCTGTCGGCTAAAGTGTGCAAACCGGGCGCCGGTTCCGTATCACAGCGCCGGTCGTCGTCGTTGTCGACATCGTCGCAGGTCGCACTCGCAGCAGCAGCAGTAGCACCACCACCATCACAACTACCACCACCACTACCAACAGCAGAAGCGTGTAGCGGCCTGCAACAGTCAGTGCGGAAGAAAAGCCGGAGCGAGTCGGGCTTCGAAAGGAAAAACAGCCATCCGCGCTGGCCACCGGTTACGCTCGCTCTTTGCCGCTGCTCTTTTGTTTTCACGAGCGAACGCGAGCTTCCCCCGGTTCCCTCCCCCTCAGCCGGTCATCTCTCACACACGAACCTATACCAATATCCAGCTGTCTCTCTCCCCCTCTCCATGCGACAGTGCGTTATTGTAGCTAAAGCTATCCGTGAAATTGTGCCGTTTTCAAGAAAAGCTCAATGATTATTGTGAATCTGTTTGAAAGCAGCTACTCGTGAGAGAGAATAATTGAGCGAAGTGTAGGGGATAATGAGTGCGAGAAAGGCCGGCCAGTAGGAAAGCTGGGCTGGGCTCGGGCGCGTAAATTTTGAATCGGGCTCTCTCGAGGGAGAGGCTTGCTTGCTGCATCGCTTGATCGCCGCGATTGCAGCAGCAGCAGCAGCATGGGGCAGCGACCGCTTTGGGAGCAGCAGCCACAACAACTTGGTGCCGTCATAGGCAAGTCGACGAGCAGCAGCAGCAACGGCCGCGCGCTTACCGTTGCCGATTAAGACGCGTGCGTGAATCCGGAGAACGCGCAGCTGTCTAGCCGAACAGTGGCACGGCGGCTACGCAGACGATCGCCTCGAGCAAACGACGAGAGAGCTCTGTGTGTGTGTGTGCGTGCGTGCGTGCGTGCGTGCGTGGTAGTGTTGTCGCGGCTCATCGGCTGCTGTTCCTGCCGGATGAGGCTGGAGCCGCCGCCGTCCTCGTCATCGTCGCCAGCGCGCAACAATCACCGTCCGCTAAGCGATGGATAAGATCGAGGTAAGAGGTTCAGAATATTGTAAGAGCGCCGCCGCCACCGCCGCGTGCCTGCGAAATAAAAAAAAACGAAAAGAGCCTTGGCAGGATAGGAAGCCCCGAGGATGAAAGCCTAACTCCCTACTAACCGCGACGACGCTGACCGCCGACTGTTTCTACGTTTTCTGCCTCCATCCGCCCCCTCTCGAACCTCACCGCTCTCTCTCTCTCTCTCTATATCTCTCTCTCGCTCTCTCTCTCTCTCTCTCGCTCTCTCTCTCTCTCTGCCTTGCCTCCTCCGTATGTATACGCGCAAGCGCTTCGGCACTGTGCGCGCGCGTGTGTACGCTAACGCTACGTCGCTATAACTCGCTACTCCTTCTCCCCTGACCGCCCCCCACCAGCGCGCCACACACACGTACTCACTGCTCTCCCCTTCAAGAGCGGACCTGGTGCGTTATCCCCTCCCGTGACTTATCTTTTACACTGCCCTGGCTCCTTCTTTTTATCTTTCTCTTTCCCAGGAGAACGGGAGATACACTTCTCGGCCGCGTCTTTTTGCTTTTTTAATTGTACTCGATATTCTATTAACGTTTTTTAATTTTTAATTACTTTTTTTTCTTTGTTTTGTCTTTCTTAGTTTTAACGAGAGTTTTTGTTGGGTTAGCTTTAGCTGATAAATGGTCGAACGAAAAGTGGATTTTCAAGAGGCAATTGAAAATCTGATTTTCAAAATGAATTTTTAATTTGAATTTTTCGATCCAACTGTTTGGAGCTAGGTGGGCAGTGATGGCCGAGAGGTTAGTGTTAGTAGGGTTCGTGGGTTTGATTCCCGTCAGAATCATCATAGATTTTTTTCTTTGAGTTTTTCTGACGTTAAAAGAACCATTGCCTGGCCAATGATAAAAATAAAATTGTACTACTATATTACTAAAAAATATCAAACTGATAAAGATAATGACTGTACAAAAAACCACAAAATATAATACATTTAATACCCAAGGTTTCAATATGTCAAACCGTCCCAAAAAAGGGGGGAGACTCATGGCCAATAGTAAAAAGAAAGAAAGATAGAAGTTAGGTGGGAGGTGTTTTGGAACGTTCTGGGAATTTAAATGGCGGATAACGGCGGAAAGTAAAGTAGCAGAATATTCGAAGCTTTAAAAGAGAGAACATAAATCGAATAGACAAATAAAAATTGTTTATTGATTTATGGAAACAAGGAACGTCAGAGAAAATGATTATTTTCAAAAATTTTTACTCAAGAGGGGAAATCTCGTATAATTATTATCAATTATATTTTTAAACTTAATACATCGGTCCATCGACTTTCTCTCTTTTACTCTGAATTCTTTAAAAAACGTCTCAATCCATATAAATTTCCATTCAATTCAACATCATGCAGTACACATATTGCATATTCAGTTGTGCATTCAAACACGCTTGACTAAACACCATAATTAAAAATGCTCAGACGCAATCAAGAGAGTTAAAATACCGTCGAGTATTAGTTAGCCAATGAAGCTCCCTTTCCTTATTCGAAAAGCAATCATCAACCCAAAGTAAAAGTCACTCGCCGCTTTGCCGCAGACGCGTTCGGTAAAAATATTATAACAATAAAGAAAAGCGAGGAGCCTCTTCTGACAGTGTATCCTTTCCCAATGTAATTCCGGATATAGATGTATTATGTAGATATACACATGGAGACGCCATGGATTCTCTTTCCCAGTGTGCGCGCGCGCGCGCGCGTGTGTGTGTGAGAGAGAGTACACGTGTACAAGCGGTGCTCGGAGTCAGACCCGCGTGGTGGGGTGAAACGAGAGGAACCAAAGATAAGGACGGCGAGTCTACAGCTCCACGGGCGTGCATGTGTATACGTTATACACGCACGCACATGCACGGATATAACAGACTAGCGGCGTATATACAAGAGCGAGGAGAGAGGCTTGATTTAATCATGAGAGTATATTATTTTCTTTCGTCACTTTTTGCCTGTATTTCTCTTGTGGCTTCTCCTCGTCGTTTATTGCTGGATTAGTGCGCGCTGTCGCTTTTTTCTTCTTACTTTTTTTTTTATTTCTCTCTCTCTCTCTCTCTCTCTCTCTCTCTCTCTCTCTCTCTATACTTTAGTTTTCACCGATCCTACAAGGCCTTGAAATATTCCAAGTTTTGAATATTACGAAGAGTGAGGCCGGTTACAAGTTGCTTCTAACAACAACATTTTGAATCCAACAATCACGCTATTAAAATCGTATCGCTTGATCAATCATTTCTTCAATTAAATTAATATTAAAAAATGTTTTCTGTACGCGAGATTCAATTTGACGTGCCACAGGAGAAAAAAATGTTCTTGTTTTCCTTAGCCCTACAGAAGATTAAAGAGAAATAAGGCGCATATGTCGGCGCGGGAGACTTTAAAAGTCGATAAACCGTTTTTATTTGTCAAAGCCGAGTCTGTGCAGCCTATACGTGTGACAGAAACGTGTGCTTATATACGCGCTGGCGCTCAAGCACTCGGGAAAAAAGACAAGGAGAACGGAAGAGGGTCGGACAACAAGAATGGCAGTTTTCGGTTTAATAATTTTTCACGTGTACACGTTAGAGACTTTCTTATTGTGCATTATTTGCAGGCTTGGTTAATTGCAAAACCTTCATTGATTGCCGAGCTTAATTTTCAATTAATGATATTTATAATTGGCTTTTTTTCGTTGGCTTTGATAGTTGAAATTTAAAAATTATGATGTTGAGGTAATAAAAGAATAAACTAACAGGAGAGCATCGTCGCGCGCGATTCCAATAAGCTGGTTTTGTTTTTGTAAAGCGACCGAGTGAGGAGGGGAGTCGAGGACCAGTGCGTTGGATATTTTTAAAATACTCTGAATCATTTTTTCATGTTTAAGCTACAAATATATATTCTTAAAAAATACTTAGCAAAGGTTATAATTAAATTAGAAAAATTATATCTTTTTTTCTTATACCTATTAAAAAATAAACTTATTGTAAAAACAGAAAGTTCAAGTATTAGGGGCTATATATTGAATTTCCTGAAGAATTAAACTATTTGTGAAATAGCTAATGAAGTAAGTTCGATAATTTTCGTGAAAACAGTAATTAGAAATTACCAATTATCTGAACCAATATGAAAAATATTGTTTTTTTTCTGATCGATTAAATTCTTTTTTGAATTATTAAGTGAGCTCACGCAATTAATTATTCAAATATCTAATAGCTATAAAACAGTTATTTGTATTGTCTTGGCGAATATTATTTGATTTATTCGCCTTTGTTACTTGAATTAAAAATACTTCATCGATGCTTTAAAGAGTGACGTAAACATAAATTGTTTGGACATTTCAGTGCTTATGCTTATACCTTCCGACCTTTTCTACTCAAATCAATGAATTATATTTTTTATTAATTTACAAAAATTTTTTAAAATTTTTTTGACATTCACTAATATACAGTGTCCTTTGGAAGAAAGAAAATGAAATTTATAAACGTATGTAGATTAACCAAATTCAAGGGTAATCACATTAACATGCATGTTGTTGAATAAATGTTTACATCTGCAAAAATAGGTTAACTTTTTGTTTCTGTTTCTCCGTTTTTCAATATCACCAACGGCTGATTAATAAAAAGAATTTTTTTGTTTACTCATAAATCAAATCATGAACAGTGTCCGACCTTCCCAATCAGAATTAATCCAGCCAGTATAAAATCGTAATTGAAATTTCCACCAATTGACTAATCCTCTTGAACATCTCAAACGCACATAATCAGGCTATTTGGTCTATTTTTAAACAGCGGTTCTCAACTTATTTTACATAATTGCGCTATTCGCTTTTCAAATTACAAAACGCAGAACTCGCGGACAATTGCTCGGAAATTACCTGAACATTTGCGAATAATAAAAATTCAAAGCTCTAACGCTTCCTGTTTTGTTTTTTTTTTTTTTTTTTTTTTTTAGTAAAATAAGAAACATATCTTGGTCCTCGACTATGTGTGGACAAAGAAAGCCTGCCCTCTACGAGAGTTTAGTTATAGAAGGTGTCGGTGGCGGCGTAGAGCGGTAAAACTGAAAGAGAAAGAGAGAGGGGGGTTAAAGGATGGAGGGAGGTCGAAGGCGGGCAGCAGGGAAAAAAAGGAATACCGCCATAGCGCATGGGCACTCTTTTGTTTCCTCGATGCGCGCGTACATGTGTACACATATACAGTGTAAAGACATAAACGGGAGAATTTAATCAGCACGCTCTTCTTCCTTCGTCATCTTCTTCCAGAGGCTGTATCTGAGCGTGCGTATAATTGTACGTGAAAGCGTTCGAGAGTACTTTTTATGACTTTACTTTTTTTTTCTTCCAGAACAACATGTGTATATCGTAATGTGGAGCGGTCTCGGTCCTCTTTCATTTACATTTCATACGCTCGTTAACTTATAATGTAAAAAACTCTCCCTCGATGTATCTGATACTCAATGCACACCTACATTTTAATTTTAATTTTTTTTTAATTTCCGTTTCTCTATACTTTATTTCGACTTTTAAAGAGAAAAATAAAAATAAAATCACGTTATTTTTTGTTTTTACAGTTCTTATACGCATCACTTGTATATCTTGTAGCCGTTTCTTAAAATTTTGTCTAAAACTTTTTCAGCTAGATTTAAATTCATACGTTTCTTATTTCTCTTACGTCGGCTCTCGCTTTTGCCCGACTTCGAATTTCTTTTTTCTCTTTTACTTTCGTTTGCGTTCACTTGTATATACACTCTATTATAAAAATTGTGAATAGTATTGCGCGCACGCGTACATTCTTCGTTTTATTTTCAAGACAAACTTTCACCTTTTTTAAATTTATCATTTGAAACGTTACTTGAATTTGACGAAAATTAAGATACTCAAGTTTTCTTTTAAATTCGAAACTGCTACTACCAAACTAAGCTCTTCAATTGTTTTCGAATTATCGTGTTTATTACAAGCATTATGATAGTTAGCTGTTTATTTAATAAAAATTATCGACGTGGAGAAAGACTAGAAATAAAGTTGGCGAGTTCTCTTACTCTCTGGTATTTTTCCTTCTCTTTCTCGTTCAACCGTTCTAGCGCTGCATACTTTCCTTCGCGCTCTCCATCGCTTAACGTCTCTTTACCTTTTCTATAAGTCTGTCTCGTTCTCTCGAGCGTTGCTGGCGGTAGCATACCTCCCCCACCTCTCACGAGCTCAGGCTTCTCCAGCTCGCCCCGACCCCACCACTTCCCTTCACCACTCTCTTCACATCTTCCCCCTCGGACGCCCGCCCTTCTCCTCGCGGTTATCCGTCCTCCTGCGCCACGTTCTCTCCCTGGCTCAGGCCGGGCATCTATCTGTTGAACGAGGGGCGCTATGGACTCATGCTGTGTGTCCTTGTCACGCTACTTTTGCGTGTCTCAACTCCTTTCCTCGTCTCTCCCACGCATTCGCCGTCGTACTGCTGCTGCCGCTGTTGCAGGGACGAATTATATGGAGGGAGCCGGCTTTGTACCCGAACCCACTTGGAACTTATCGAAGTGGTTTCATGTTTAACAGAAAATGGATATTTTTTCGCCGCTTCCAAACGACTCTGAGACTTGCTTTTCCTCTCTCTCTCTCTCTCTCAGCATACTTTTTTATTTATTTATTTTTTCATTTCAATATTACTTTTTTAATATTATTTGAAGATTTTTGTAATATTATACATTTTCAACATATTTAAAATATCAAACGTTTTTTAATTAACTCTTTTTATTTAAAATAAATTTAAAAATAATTTTTCAGTGTAGTATAAGAAAACTTAAAATTATAAATGTAACAAATTAGACGATAAACACTATTGTTGTTTGTTTCAATTTATTTGAAAAGTAAAAAACTTTCAAAACAAACATAATTTTTTAGGTTGTAATAAGAACAAGTTTTAGGCAAAGTCTCAAAATATCCTCAAATATCTTAATGTTTTCTATGAATTCCCAATATGGCCGCTCTTCGCCGTCCTTATAATCCGACACTGTTCCACTCCTTCTTCTGTTTCACTCAATTCCAACCACGCAACCGTATCCTTTCCTCTCTTTCTATTTCACGCGTTCCGCAGTTTGAACGCATCCACCCTTGGATTACAAAGGTTTCATGCCAGTTTATGTCCGTGCACTTTTCTACGTGTGCCTGCGCGTATCTGTGTACGCAAGCTCGTACTTGGCAATGTATAATATCGTGTGTTCCTCGACACTGCCTTCGCTTTCTCTCTCTCTCTCTCTCTCTCACTCTCTCTCTCTCTCTCACTCTCTCTTTCTTCACTCTTGCACGCGCGTCAGTATTTATAGACGGTGTCTCAAACCGATTTAACACGAACGTGTCCCTTTCACCCCTCCCTTTTGGAAATTGACAAAAAAACTTTAAAAGCGATTATCTCGTAAACTAACTGTCCTAGAACGAAAAAGAGGGGATTTTTTAATCTGTTGGAATACCTACTTTGAGAATTGAGTGGTTATCAATGTCCCTTTTACTCGACGGAATGTCTTATTCAGCAGATATATATTCCGATAAGTAACAAAAATTTGGTTGACTAATGCGTTAATGAAAATTCAAAACCGATAAGCTTATTTGAGCGAGGGACTGCGCAGTTATCATCGAAATATAAAGAGACAAAAAATGGATAATGAAAGAAAAATAACCGCATCTTTTTAATCTATTACACGCTTCTTTGTGTTTATAAAATTTTTGCAATTCGCTGCGTGAAAAAATGGAGTGAAAAATATGACTTATTATGAGGTAAACTAACCGACCAACTTTATTGACAATAAACATTAATTGCAAATCGCCGGCGCTTAAGCACGTTGATGTTATCCGGTTTTCTTTAGCTGGGTAGTGGAGTAGGGGAACGGCACAAATTGAAAATATACGTTTTAAAGGCGAAATCGATAGTAGCGCGCACGCTGCTACTGAAGCTGCTGTTACTACCACAGCTATACCCAGACCCACACGCACGCGCGCGCGCTTCCTCTACAGTCACACTCACACATATACACACAAGCGCGCGCTCTCACACACGTACACACGCAGACTATCACAGACTGGATAGTCGTTTATACTCGCACGTTCGAGCGCGCTTGTAGCTCGGAAAGCTTCATGAGTCATTCAAATGATTATTTGTATCCCACTTGGTCTCTTGTTTTTTTTCTCGCGTTAGATCTTGAAATTTTTACATATATTTTAAATTGCTATTATTTATTTTTGTAATACTATTTTAAAAGTAGTCTTACAATAATGAATTTTTAGTGCGATCAGGACAAATAAGAACCAAGTGAAGCAATAATTAGTAAAAAAAAATTTTTAAGATTTTTCTGAAAAGAAGCTTTATTACACTGTTTTCTTTAAAACTTTAAAGCTATTTGCTCTTTGTGCAGTAGTACATATTAGTTTATTTAGACTTCAAGTTTTCAGCAAGCTTATATTACGTAGTAGAAAATTCTCGTTGGATGTTTTTCATGTTTACTATTATTCAAACACTTTTTTTAATTTATATTGATATAAATACAGTAAGATTTTTCGATTGTTCTCTTTTCAATTTGAAAGTTTGAAGAAGGTCGAAATTTGTACAACACGTTACGAGTCGAGAAAGAATTTAAAAAGAATTTATCGATTCTTGGCAAACCCGATAAAAACTCATTTTTAACTTTTAATATCTTTAAAGATTTTCTGTTATGAAAGACCATTGCTTTCGTGCACGCGCGAGCGCGTGTGTGTGTGTGATGAAAAAATCAGACTTGTATTTGCTTTGACTAAAACTATTTCGTGTTATTTAGCTTTATAAATTTATATACTTTCGATAAAACTTTTCGTTCTTTTTTCAGTATTGAATTTTTTAAATTTTTTATAGTTATATTTTTTTAAATACGTTCTGAAACAAACATGAGCCCTACTTTGATACAGACAATCGATACAATCAATACCGTTATTTATATTGTCATTATAATTTGCTGATAAAATACATTTTAACAAGATTCGTAATATCTTTCTTCTAATACTAAAAACAATAAAAACTAACGGTTTTTTCAAACACATTGTGCTTTTACAAGTATAATACCTTTCTGTTAACTTTAAAATACATTGTAAATTGTAAACTAATTCAAAAAAGAATAAATTGTAAGAATTTTTTTATCAGAATTTTTTCTTATCGTATGAAAATAATTATGAAGTGATAAGCATGTTTAGACAGTTATTAATCCTTAATATTTTTTTACCGTATGTACAAGTAGTTTAAAATTTATGAATAAAGACTTTTAAAAATTAACAATTTTTAAATTATACCACCTGAGCACTGTTGAGATAATAAAAAATGTCTAATTATCTTTTAAATTACAAGCTCTGTTTAATCAGTAAAAATACGTATCCAACTCCATTTTAATACCGTACTGTATTTATATCATGCTTAGAACAAAAGAGAAACCGAGTGACCAGCACATTGGTCAGGTATTCCGACTATACGATCGTTACTTTTCCTTTTATTTTTCTTTACATTTAGTTGCAGAATTTTCTCGTCATATATAAAATAAAAAAAAAGTGTATTTTAATATCAATATGCTTTTTACCTACATTTTTAAAAAACAGTCGAAACGTGAAAAAAAAAGAAATAAATGAATTGTGAAATTTTAAAAGGTAGTTTTCTCACGGATTTGAAAAATATTTCGTTGAGGAAGAAGGAAAGCTTTTTCTCCTTCTCTTTCTCTTTCCCCCAAGCGTGCGCAACTGTAATTATAATCTAAAGACGAAGGCTCGAGAACTCATGGCTTTTCCGCGACTCCGTGTATGCACTTGTTCGGTCACGTATATGTATACGTGTGACCGGTGTGGTGGGGCTTGTGCGACGGCAGGAAGTCGTACGTGAACGAGAGAGAGAGAAAGAGAGAGAGAGAGAGAGAGAGAGAGAGAGAGAGAGAGAGAGAGAGAGAGAGAGAGGGGGAGAAGGAGAGGGGGGGAGGAGAGCACGAGAGAGAGACGGCACACGCTCTCATGTACGTATAATAGTTTATCTCGTCTTCTCTCCTTCTCTGACTCACGCGTCAAAAACCCGTTTCCTTCTTTCTCATCTTCGCCTTCTTCTTCTTCGGTGTGTTCCCCTTTTACTTTTCTTTCTCTTTATCATTTTTTTTGTCATCGTCCAGGAGTCTGTTCACGTAGTTTCTTTTGCACTCCCTAGATTATTTTAATGCGTCAATAAAGACTTGTAATTTTTATTTTTAGTTTAGTAAGTTACTTCTGTGCGATATTTTCTTCTGCTATCAAGAAAGTAAATTGTCTATATAATAAGGTTGTTTCCATTTTCTTTTTCAACTTTTATAACATTTTACATTTTAAAATATTTGCACAATCGCAAGAAAATACATATTTTTTCAAGTTTTTATAATATTTTATCTTTTTATTATTAAAAGATGATGAATATTTATTCATGAACATTACTTATCGAATGTCCGCGATAATATAATGCGTACAGCTCTAATCTTTTTGACTTGAAATTCAATGTTACTACTGATATCATTATTTAATTTCATCGTTAAATAGAAGATTGTTTACTGTATTATTTAATAGTTAAAAATTAACTAAAATAAAAATGTTTTTCATTTTCTAATTTAAAGAAAGTATTTTTAATTTAAATTGCAACTGCATCAATGATAAATAAAATTACTGAAACATTTCAAATTTTTAAAAATGAACATTTTAAAACATTTAAAAACGTTTAATATGTAACATTTTGAACACCACTTGAGTATATGCAAGAATATTTCCCAAAAGACATTTTTAAAGAAAGTCACTCTTATTCTTCTATTTTTATTAGTACTTACTTTTACATTTGTATTTGGTCCTTACTCGCTCATTATGCCGTTATCCACTTTTTGATTTTACATTTTCACCATAAAATGTAAATATTATTTAATTGTATTTTATTAGCATGAGAATTAATTTTGACATAAACGCTTTACCTAATTATTTTTATTTTTAAGATGAATGTATGGAAGATTTCATTTCAGACTGCGTAACCTCAATTTTACGAACGTGCCAAGAATTTAAAACCTTCGTGCTCATATTTTTATCATTATAGCATTCAAAATGATTACGTATCTTCTAGTGGCTTCAGTTAATTGAGTTCAACTACTGTTTGTCGTAATGTTTTTTTTTATTTGCTAAGTTAAACAATATTGCTTAAAGTACTATTTTTTAATAATTTAATGAAAAATCTTTTTTTTATATTTAAATAAAAAATAACAAGTTTTTTTATATGTTGAAAAAATTAAATACTTGTTGACGTTGACAAAAACCTAAAAGAAGATCGTTGATAAGAAAAAATATTTGATGAACGCCAACTGTGCTGAGCAATCTATAGTTTTTATCTCAATTCTTTCTCGTATTAGTTATTTAAATGAAGTTCTTTGAATGTCAAATGATATTTCTAGAAAAATATCGTAATATAACGCGGAATGAACGTCATTTATATAGTTATGCGTTGTCTTTCTAAAAATTTGCTTGCGTGGCTTTTTTTCAAGTTAAGCAAATAATTCATCTTTATACGTACAACTTTGTAAAAGTAAGGCTTTTTTTAATTCAAAGAAAGAGCCGGAGTTGAAAATATTTCACAGAGTTCGTGCAAAGTATTTTCGTTTCTCGTCGACGTATCTAGGATTGCTTGCGTGCACACTACTGCTTATAGCTTATTTGTGTGTGCGCGTGCGTACGCGCGCGCACACGTCTTTTTATTTATATCTGTTCTTCGTGCTTATTCACTAATTCGCATAAGAATCTCCGTTAACATTACGTTTTTTTTATTTATATAATCAACTCTCGAACTCTATTATGTAGCTATAGATAAATTAATCAAACGATAATGAGTTATATTTTGATAAAATTTAATTGTAAAAATGCTTCCGCTTACGGATCATATTTATTTTAAAAAAAAAATTATTTTGGCAGTTTTTAACGTCTGCTATTCTCTCGAAAATTAGAGCGGGCGAAATTGACCTCTTTCTCTCCCTCTCTTTCAAGCGCGCGCGATAAGAGATGCCTATTGAGAGTTTTTACTCTAGTACTACGGAGAAGAAATGTTGTACTTTGTAAAGTGTACTTTACAAAGTAAAATTTACAAAATGAACGCTTATTAAATTATCTGAATTAAATATTTATTGTAGGTATTAATTGTTATTCTTAATAATATTATCAGTCAAATTCAAATCTAATTGTTTTTAAATTTCAAATTTCTTAGTAATAAATCAAACAAACTTTATGTTACATTCGTGATAAACAGAAAGTAATGCAAGTATACTCTCTTCTTTGTTTGCAAATAAACTCAAGCGATTGGCATAAACAATGGTAGTAAATACAAACTTGTATGTAATTTAGTTTAGCTTCCAAGTAATGCTATTTTATGACTTTACCTACCTTGTTATTATTATATTATAAACTTGCAACTTTTTATAGCACTATTTTCAAGTTTTCTCGTGCTTCAAATATTAATTGAATATAAAATCATTCAATTATCTTGTGAAACAGCCAACATATTTTTAAGGATAAATTTAAATGAGGTTACGTTGCAAAATCAATATTATATTGTAGTTTTAAATACAATTGAACAAAGAATTTTAAACGTAAGTTTTTCCAATCTCAAATTAATTATTGGCTTACTGTTAACAGAATTTATAAGCCGCAATGTAAACAAATAAATAATTCACTTTATTCAGATTACTTATTTTTTCAAAAAATGTGTAAGCGAACTCTTACATAAAGATAAGCTGGCTCTTTTAATTCGGGAATCGATTTAAAATTTCGCTAATGCTCTCGAGTCAATCTCAAACGTATCAAAATGCTAAGAAGCGTTAATGGCATCGCCAGCAGCAGTACCTAGTCCACCGACAAACAGAGCCACACGTAGATTGAGTAACTCTCGGGTTTGCATTTTAAGAACGGAACTAGCATGAGAGATAATAGAAGACGGGCAGTCAAGTCTCACGAGCGTTCGAGTTTGTGCATGTGTGTATGGCTTGACAAGCGATGAAGAGACGCATCTGCAGCAGCGCCGGGGATATTGTGATTACATCAATATGTACAAGTGTAACTATCTGTTCGAGTTCTCTTTCGACTAAATAGAACGACAACCCCAATCCACCGGTCGTTTCTCTCTTTTTCCCTTTTCCCGTCACCGACCTTTCTCTCTGACTTCCAAAAAAAAGCCCACCACAGCATGCAGCGTTTGTGTACGCGGCGTTTATTCAAGGTCTTGTCGGTTATTAAAATTAAATCATTACTCTTTACGGATGACTAAGATTTATTTAATTGCAAAAAGGGTCCTGTGAAAGTTGATTGGAAAAGACGAATGCGATTTTGGCACCAGTTGAGAATCAACAATTCGCTAACGAACTTTTGTCAGTCAGAGAGCATCCCACACTTTTTCCATCAATCCGGCCAGTGCGCTAGCCCAAACAAAGGAAATACGGATAGACAACAAACGGTCTGTGATGTAATCGATTACGCTGCGAATTCAACAATCGTATATCCTTGACGTTTCTGGATAGATCCTTTCTACCCCTCCCCATCTCTCTACGTACACACAGTATGCCTGAATTGCGAATTGATGAAAATTTCGCAATTTGTTGAGATGAGCTCTTTGCGAAACTCACAGCTGGCCTCTCCCTCTCTCATAGTCATCCTAACTAACCGCAGTAGACATTAATGTCGCGAATGCAAATTGCGTTAATGTTTTTTTTTTTTACTAAAGTATCTTGGAATATCATAATATTTATCAATTGTAATATGGGTAAGCTTTTTGAAAGAGACGGGTCAATATCTTTACTGTAGCAGCCGTCGCTGCTGAAGCAGCTGATGGAAAGAAGAAAATGTCATTATTTACCTTATCTAAGCTTGCCCCTCTTTCGCATTTCTGCGCCAAATTGTGTCTTTAAAAGAAAAAGCTCGATTGCTTATTCTTGAGAGAAATCCCTTGAAAAATCGTTGGAAGAAGTAGTCGAATTTATCACTAAATCTGCCGAACGGTATCGTTCTATTTACTGTCGTTGTCCATTTTGCGCTTAAACCTTTTTTCTCTCACCTTCGTCTCTTCTTTCTCTCTTCTTTTCTTAACACAATTTTTGAGGGCAGGCATTTTTTTAATTAAATATTTTCAATATAAAATTTACGTATCATAAAAAATACTTAATATGAACATTTTATTCCTATTAAAAAAAACTCAACAAAAAAGAAATATGATTGGTCTAACTAGAAATAAAACTAAAAAATATTCTTGAAATATTCTGCTAAAATTCTTTTAAAGGATCTATCTACTTGATAATATAAAAGTAGTTCTCGTTAACTAATGTACTTGTCTTTTATTCGTTGACTTAGGTGTTCAAGCGTGTGTATCAACGCAAAGAATAAATTGATAAGACGTAAAAAGTGAGAGAGGGAGAGGGAGAGGGAGAGAGAGAGAGAGAGAGAGAGAGAGAGAGAGAGAGAGAGAGATAAAGAAAGAGACGAGGGGATTTCAGACGTATGCAGCTCTCATGCGCACATATTTATAAATTGCTGGCTCGATCGATAGATTTAAATCACACGACTTGAAAATGAAAAAAGGCCTTGGTGGATGTATCTTTGTACAGAGATCCATATGGCTGCAGCGACGTCGTAAGCATGCTATTTCCGCTTCTCCCGTTGCGGTTATAAAGCAGCAATTATTAACATGCACTCGGGTATCATTCTAACGGTACATAAAAGTTTGTTGTTCTGAGAACTTGCGAGCATTTCGAGAGGTGGACAAACGCAAAGTAATATCTTGGCACTATTGTTCATTTTTTTCTTATCAGGGGCTCCGGTGATACCACAGCGTTTACAGTGGGTATCGTGACATCAGCGCCTGAAAGTATAAATAAGACTTTATCGTTAATTTAGAAAACGATTAAGTTCGCCTTCTGATAAGTGGAGAATAAGGTGACTTAGACGTTTCAAATAAATAATAATAAATATAATAAACTTAAAATGTGTCAGTGAGTAAGCTGGCAACATTCAGCATGTTTTAGGTTAAATGAAAAAACTAAAAAGAAAAAAAATTAGTAAAAAAACACCGAAAAGCAGTAAAAAGATGGCGATCGAAAGCGTTATGAAATGATGAGAAAATAGTGAAAACGAGGTAAGCAGCCGCAAAAGAAAGCAGGCCGAAGCAATATCAGTGTAAAAAAGCAACAATAAAGAGGAGGGGTGAGGAGAAGATCGAAAGTAACGATCAAGCAACAATGGCCTGACTGGATCGAGTGATCAATTATAAATTGAGAAATCCCTCTAATCCCGTGGGTTGCACCTGATCTGCTGAAAGAAGGGGACAGCTGAGTATATGTGTAGGAGGAGTAGGGGTGAAGGTGGGGAAGGGGAACCGTTCTCTGACGCAACGACGCTTTCCCTTTCTGTGCCGACTTTTCGCTCGTGCATCAGCTTCCACTTTCTTTTCCTCATTCGGCTGCTACGGCTCTTGACTCTCAGGCCGTATAGCGATAAGTAGGTTACCTGACCCGGTCACCCGAAAATTGACCTTCGGGCTTTCATTAACGCTTTCGATCCTGACACGTAATCAGAGTATTGGACCTCGATTCAAATTTAAATATTTTGTTTCCGTTGCTATTTTTTTTTACTCTGTTGGAAAAGAAAGTCTCGCTTTCACGTTTAAGATAATTTTATTTCAGATAGTTATGGAAAGATGGCGCTTTACTTGTATTCACCTGAGACTGTGCTTTTGGTTATTATGAAACTATCTAGCGGAGTAGCCTCGAAATAATATTTTTTACTTGTAATTTTGTGCATTCACATGCCTGCGAATTTTTTTATGAAAAAAGTAGATTGAAGTGAAATAAGGTTTTTATTGAATTGAATTTATGAAAGAGACTTAGAATTTTTAAGAACCCTGGTAGAAATTAAAACCATTTATTAACTAAAAAATGCATAATTTAAATAGAAATGGACGTTTTATAGATACATTTTTCTGAAAATCCACCATTTT
Source organism: Anagyrus pseudococci (assembly GCA_030522585.1). Taxonomy (NCBI): domain Eukaryota; kingdom Metazoa; phylum Arthropoda; class Insecta; order Hymenoptera; family Encyrtidae; genus Anagyrus; species Anagyrus pseudococci. The sequence goes on from JAPYYQ010001899.1 coordinate 28,848, forward strand.
TCGTATTAAAAAATAGAAATAAGTAGAAAAATTCTCAAACTAAAAAATAGATCATTTTTCGACATTTAAAATGGATAAAGTCATAAATAAAAATAATTCAGTAAAATGTATCACTGCTTCAAAACATGATTGAATTGATGAAAAATGAATAATATTAAGAAGTATAAGCTTAAAAACGAATGTTCAGAGTCTTAAATTAGTCACTTCAAATTGTATCTTCAACGAACTAAATAAAAACCCGAAATGGAAAAGAATTATTTTTATCTCAAAATTAAGCATTTAAATTGTATCTATGAAATGGATGAATTTGATGAGAAAAATCGTTTCCTTAATGTATAGAATTTAGATATTTCTATTATCTAATTCATTTCTACCAGGGAATATAAAGTTTAATTACAATAGTATATATGATATTAAAAAATCCATAAAAACTGTTTTATTCTAAACGTTATACTTTAATCATAACTTTACAACTGTCACATTAGCTAATGAAATTGAATTTGTTGATTTGACTAAGCAGCATGAGCTGTAATTATGAAAGAGTTTTAATATATCGAAGAGAGAGGGAGGGAGAGAGTGTGGGAGGGAGAGATAGACAGAGACAGAGATGGATTTTAAGAATTGATTTTTGTTTGATCGCAGACATGCGCGGTAGAAGGCACAGTTAGATTTTCAGAGACGCAGGCAACTCACACATCTGTACATGTACAAAAGTGTTTACAGAGAAGTCGTGGTAGTAGCGAATGCGTCTGTTATTGCTTTATATTATACTTACATGTATCTAGTATTGAATATTACGCGTGAACGTTACATGGTTACTCCAATTCTATATAAAAAACCATTTTCCCTCTCCACGGATTGTTGCGCATTCCTACAGTCCTATGCTTTATGGGATGAAAACTAAAATAATAACTAAAAATCCAAATGATATTTTTGAAAATCTTTCAGAGTACGGGGTGGTAGCGGCGGGCAGGCGAAGGGAAGGGGTTAGTCTCGCGCGCTGGTACTTTCAAATTCTCCGAACTTTCTTGAACTCTAATCGAGCGAAGCGATAAACGTTATAGCGAAAGATCTGCACAGTTCGTGTTAAAACTTTTCACTACTGTATTCACCGTTAAAATTTAATGTCTGATCTCGTTATACAAGCGAGTTTTTTCCGCTAAAAATTTACCATGGTTCTCTAAGCAATTTCTTTTAGGAAATTAATTATTATAATATTTTCTTACTTTTCTGCATACTACGTGTTGAACCTCATGTAGCTCTTTTTATTTTTAAATAATAAGTTGAGAAAAATATGCACGATATTAGCGCAATTATTAGTTCTGTAAAAATTTCATTAATGACCATGTAAACAATTAATATAAGTGTAGATCTGACAACATCAGCAGTCATACATCATCAATCAGATAAAGCGAAGTATTTTAATAAAATATCAAATCTCGCCAGACCATCTCGTAGCATCCGCACTCAATCGATACCATCCTATTACGCGACCTGTTTTTTATCGCCTTTTCTTCCTTCCTCCTTCTCTCTTCCTCTCTCTCTCTCTCTCTCTCTCTCTCTCTCTCTCTCTCTCTCTCTCTCTCTCTCTCTCTCTCTCTCTCTCTTTACCTCTACCATCCTTAAAAATTTACCTCTCAAATTTCTAGTACCCTTTTAGAATAAAAAAGAACATTGTTCTAGGAAAAAGACAATTACGAAAAAAAAACTAGTTAATGTAAATTTCTTTTTTCAACTTAATTTTACGAGATTACATATCAGAAAAAGAACATTTGGTTTTCTCTCCTTTCTTTGCCTGAACAAAACAAAAGTTTATGTGAGAAACACATCTATCTCAGAAAAGAATGTAAAATAGAATAAGAAGGAAGGAATGCTTGGGAGAAAAGAAAGGGAAGAGAGAGAGAAAAGCTATGTATGTCCTTGCATCTCGCGTCGCCATTTATTCAGTTTTTCTCCTTCATTCTCATTGCTTCTTCGCATTATTTCCACTTCATAGTGTATTACCATCACCTCTTCACTAGCTGCTTGTATTCTTCGACCATTCAACGTTGTCGCCACCACCAACTATTAGCACATTCTCAGTACTCTATCACATTACGGCGATCGAGGTCCAAATTATCATATAACGAAACTTTTGTCGACACAATATTTTATAGTGTGACGCTTTAATATTGCCAGAGACTTAGCACTTTGGTTACATCTATCCATGTATTCGTATATACAAGACACAGTATAATGCAAATAGTTCAATTTGTATATATTATAGAAATCTCGCGCTCATGCGTAATAGACACATGCATTTAAGCTCAAATAGTTTGGTGTTTACAATGTTTACATAGAAAGATTGCTTCGATGGTATTGTATGCTAAACTCAATTTTAACGTGGGAAACAGAAATACAATTTAATGTGGACTAGGCTTTGGAGAGGTGAATTGTAACACTAGGGGAGTGACTCTCTCTCTCTCTCTCTCTCTCTCTCTCCTAGTTTATTTGACGAGTGCTGCTGTAACATATTTGTTTTGAAACTCACGCGTTGGGCTGGAGTGGCAATACAATGTCATGACGTAGCTCAGTCTTCATCGTATAATGAGGCAGAAAACGTAGCTATAGAGCTGTCGTTTAACCATGTGTACAGGTTAACGAATTGTGGTGTTTAATTAGATTAGAAACGATCAAAAATGCGAATAGCATGACATAAATGTAATGCTTTTGTTTTCTTCCGAACTTTGCAGATCCCCAATTAAAAATTAAATGCTCAGGGCAAAAACAAACTATATCAATGTTTATATATATGACATAAACCATGAAAAATTAAATTATTTCGATTAATAATAAACATTATAATATTGAAATTTTAAAAAGAAAGCCTTCTTATGAACTAGTAAAACGTATTTATTGTTACAGGTAAGCTGCAGATTTCTCCCATGTTTTATCTCGGCTCTCATATATTATGGAAAATACCTTCAACAGCAACTGATACTAAAACCATTTTTATCTAGTCTGAAACAAAGATTTAATGGATCAAACAGATCGCTTTGCTGTAAGTTAAGTATAATAAATTGCTCAACTAGACTTATTAATGATTTTTTTTCTCTCTCTCTCTCTCTCTTTCTCTCTCTCCCTCTCTCTCTCTCTCTCTCTCTCTCCCTCTATTTCTGCCTAAATTACTTTCGTAGATGCCAGTTTGCTCGAAAGAAAATAAATGGTCGCAAAATTATTTAATCAAAGAGATCAGCAAGATTGGTTTAATATATTATTTTGATTTAGCTCTTCAACGTTTCAATGTTTTCGTTGAAACTAATTTAAAAATAATAAATTTAAAAATAATAAAATAATAAATATTTCAGCTGATAAATGTGAAGTAATATGAAAAACTCATTAAAATATAACTCATTGAAACTGTATTTTTCGTAGTTTGTATAATGTTCGTAGTGTAAAAAAGAAAATAATCTGTTGAAAATTTTGTAACAACGATAATTATATAGTTTTTTAACAAGTTTTCAAGTAACATATAATCCTGAAAAATCTACATTTATGATAACGTCCATGAAAAATGATATTGCGACAAAGTTGAAGAAGAAAAAGAAAAAGGAGCAGAAGGGGGAAGGGAGAGAAGGAGATGGAAGAGAAAACGATGATAAAAAGGAGAGAGAATGAAAACGACAAGAAAAGAGAAAAGAATAACAAGTGGCAAAGAGAAGAGGGTCACGGTACGAGATTAATCTCGAACTTGGGCGCACACGTACAATGGTAAACTGCAGAGAGAAAGAGAGGGAGAGAGAGGCACCAGTAAATGATAAATATAAGCCAAACATAAACGATCTTCTGCAGGCAAGGAGAAGATCGATTTTTTATTAGTGTTTGAACGTCACTGAATCGCTCTTTGGATACCGAAAGTCAACTTCTTCTATTTTTCGCTATTTTTATTCGTTAATTGCTAAGTAGACAAGCGTTGATTGTGACACATTTAACGGACCCATAGCTTTGGCGCTAAAATTTTTAGAAAATTGAGAAATAAACGACGAGAGAAATTTTAAGAATAGAAGAACTGCTATACGAGCTATTGTCAAGAGAAGGTATTATTAAAATAGATACATTTAGAATTGCATAACTTTTGTTTCTTATTTGGGCAACTACACGCGCGCACATACACTCATACATTCACAGAAGCATAAGGATTGTTTCTACGTAAAATCAAATGTATATTTTCATTAGGTGGGTAAATAATTACCGACCGAATCTTTACTTTTATTATTTTATTTTGAAAAAGAGATTGGCTCTCGGCCAATTTGTTAAAATTAGCATCTAAGCTCATTTCGCGGTGGAACAACTTTATTTTATATATTCTTTTGAAATGATGTCGAACTAGTATAGTAATTTCCTGTACTGCTGTTTGTTGATTTATTGAAAGATCTTTTTATTTATTGTATCATAAAAATTACATTTTTTCTTCTTGTTATAATCCAATAAAAAATATTGGTAGAGAAAAATTCTATAACGAATAGTAATTGGAGACCTAAGAAATACAAAGGCACGAATAAATGTACGACCGAATGTTTAAAAATCGAAACAATAAAAAGCAATATAATACATAGACCAGAGTAAAGGCAAATAGGTTGGAAAATGACATTGAAACTTTCTTCGGACATTATTTTAGCCCCCGTGCAAGCATGCTAATTTAAATTAAACAAAGTTTGTCGACGAATAAAATTTGAGTAGACTTTTGTATATTTAGCTTGTAATAAGTAAAACTGAACTGTAGAGTACTGATCTTTCCCATAAAATTATACTCGAGCAATATTTGTTAAAAGGGCTAAATCGTAAAATACAGAATGTCAATGAGTCGTTATATTTGCACACGCACGCAGGTCAATAAATTCGTATGACTGAGGAGCGTATTTTAACTTCAAGCGACTGTGTTGTTGGCTTAATACTACTATTTTCATTTGCCGTATGCGTGTGCATGCGAGCTGCTGGTCCATTAAATTAATTAAATATCGATTATTCTATACTCTCTGTCTTTCTCTTTCTCTCGCGTAATCTCGAGTGCTAAATTAATTCTGATAATCGTATAAAATTTTGCTAGTCTCCGCCGCAGCCACATTGTTCTATTTTCCTGTTGCCAACAATTTTATGACTTTCTCTTATGTTTTTAAATTTTACTGCTAGAAGAAATTATTAAACTCAAAGCATTTCGATGTGTGGATGTAAAGCTCATTATTTATTACTTTTCTCTTTTATCAATCGTCAAAGACATAACGCCGAGGCGAATCCGATTGAGTAAAAAAATAGTTGCAGCGAAGAAGGAGCTCAATATAATCCCTGGCACTTGTCGGCAGTTGCGTTCACGGCGAACGACAGCCGGCCGAGTAATGACGATAATGACCTCCAGAGGCTCGAACGTGCCTTTAATGACTCTCGTTGCTCACGTATATACTTGGACGAGGGGAGGGGAGTGGCACAACCTACCGATTTGAGTTTACTTGCTAAGGTGACGACGACCCAGGCAAATTTGCTTCAGGGACCAAAAGAATTGTTGTTTAGAATTCTGATTTGGCCAAGTGCACTCAAAGACATTTGTTCAAACCCCTTGATTTTTATTAATATTTATTATTGTTTTTTATTTTATTCTTTTTTTTTCTCGTATACGTGTATGCAGGCCATGTGCTAATGCTGTAAAAACGACGAGTTTTCGGGCTTTTGGCAGATTAGAAAATAAATATTCTTGTCAATTAACTAACGGGACTTGATTTATTGACGTATTGCTAGGGGCTTTAGTTTTTTTTTTTAAATTCTACTGCCTTTATTTTGCATTCAATTAAACTTTAAATAAAGTAAAATAAAGAATTTCTAATTGTTTTTAATTCTTTTTTCTATTCCGAGTATAGTCTTAGTATTTATTTAGTGCTACATCAAACGAGTGAATTAATTATTAAATTCGTCGCATCATACCGTCATTAAATATATATATTTCATTTATTTACGAGCGGAAAACATGAATGCGCACATACCATTAACGTTTGTTAAAGCTGAATATTCACGGAATTCGTGCAAAATATATTTGTAATTTAAGGTTATTAATTATAAAATTTAATTGAGAGCGAAGCAAAATAAAATAACTCATTTTATATTCGTTCGCTTTTGATACATCAAACGCGTATTTTCACAGAATTCAATTAAAATCAAAGCTATTCGTTCTCTCTCTCTCTCTCTCTCTCTCTCTCTCTCTCTCTCTCTTTCTCTACATATCAGAATGGTTAACTACTAAAAATGCAAGTACGAATAATATGGAAATTATGCAAGAGTGTACATCCCTACATTAACATAATTGTGTATATGAAATAGTCGGATTATGTTTTCGTAAATATACTTGTTTCCATGGCTGTGTATATTATTGAATTTTTAGAAACTCACAATGTACAACAAAGCAAGCTATGAATAAAGACTGGTTGGACATTTTTCAAACTTTAAGCGACTATGAACTGAGTAGAAAATAATGGTAGGGTATTTTTTCTGTAAGGAGGTAGTTATTTCTCGCTCTCTGAAAAAGTGAAAAATCGATAAATTCATCGTCTGCGCTGAGCGTTTTTATTCCAGACAACCTCTGTCCGAATTTGCGCCTCGAGTGTGTGCTTGTACATGCGCGCGTATACACGTGCAGGACGTCGATACAGTTCGCATAGCCGATTCCCTTGCTCCCCCTCGGTTCCCCCGCACTCACTTTGTGCAGGTTCGTATATGGATTTTAACGCGTTATCGCCGACATGTGGCTTTTCGGTGAATGACTTTCGCATTTCCGAGGGCTGCTTCTGGCGCACGATAGTATTCTCTTTTCGAACAATCGCGACTGACGGCACGATCTGGAGTTGTGTTTGTTTTGATTTTCGGCACGCTTAAGAGATACCCCCTTCCTGTGTGCAGATTTTTAATTAGCCGAACCATTAACGCGATTATTTGATAGCGCGTGCGCGCGCGCGCGCGTGTGTGTGTGTGTGTGTGCATGTGTAAATCCGAAAAAAGGGTCCAGGAATAACTTTTGCAAGAGTAAACAATAGGCCTATCTCGACAGGCTCAAGCGACCATTCTGTTTTTTTCTGTTCTCATTCGTCCACTACTATTTAATACGTAAATTAATACGTGATACAATAATTGGAGAGGAGAGCTCAAGGCATAATAGCCTATGCATATACCGAGAGAGGGAGAAAGAACTGAAGTTGTGAGAGCGAAAACCGAGTATAAATCACCGGGAAACTCGAGCGTAATTCGGTCTGCCGCTCCATGCGCCCACTTTATTCCCTTTAACGCCTGGCTCTCGCAGAGAAGCTCGGCACACCCCCTCCCCCCCCACACACACACACACACTCGCACACATTCATACATGGACACGTACGACACGTATACGTATATTCGACTACATCTATGTAGTTGTCTTTGTCTTTCTTTTTGAGCTTCTGCGTGGCATGCATTTCAGGCGGTAGAGCTGGCTCAGAGATATAAGAGATTGGGATTAAACTACAATGTATCGGTGTAGGATACTAAAATCTTGAATATACTTTTTCTTATCATCTTGCTATCATATTGCTTTTTTAGGAGAAAGATACAACGAAGTCCGCATTTTCTGTATTCTTTTAAACGCAGGCTTTTCACGGACATATCAAGGTTTTTTTTACAAAATATTTTTTTCAAGTTTTTAAAAATTTATGAAAAAGAAAATGAAAAAGTAAAATTATATCCTGATCTGAAGCTTGAATTCCAATTTTTTCACGTAAACTTCTCAAGGTAATCTAATATGTTTAAATTTGTAGCAGCTATTTACGGTGAAAGTTTATTATTGAAAAAGGACAAGAAAAAAGTAGGTTAAAAGTTCAAAATTTTAAGGAAAATGTTTCTCAAGGACTTTTTAAGACAAGTTTGCAAACATCTTTACTAAATAATATGTTTAAAAAAGTCAAGTATGACTAACAAATAAATTTTTATTATTATTATTATAATGTAGAAATATTAGCAAGGAGAAAAGAAAAATTTAGTGAAATTTCGGTGAAAAAGAAACGATGCAATCTACATCTCGGTATCCGACTGCTCTCTACTCAAGTTACAAAATCAGCCGCAAACACATAACTCGAAAGCACAGGAGAAACGGGGAAGGAAGCGGGTGGGCTGTAAAGGGGAAAAAGAAGGAGAAGAGAGCAGGCAGAAAGCGTCTAGAATAAAGGCAGTGATTCAAACTGCTATTTTCCTGACCTCGAACTCGGACAAAGCGCGCGATCAGGCTGACGTGCAACAAACAAAAAGTTTGCGCAACGACGAGACGACAAAAGACAATTATCCCCTAAGAATCGTGAATAAATTGAAAATAATCGCAAACTTTGACGCCCAACGGGAGAGATATCAATGTCAAGAGAGATGGTCGAAAGAAGCAGCGGAGACGGCCAAACGGTAAACTAAGCGGGGGAGGGGAAGCGACGGGGGAGAAAAAGAAAAAGAACGCAACAGCAGTTTTGCGGGGAATGCAGCTGTGCGCAGCAAAGCGAGATTAACTCTATAAATACCGGTCGCGGCCCGAGAGAGAGAGAGAGAGCTGCAACGATGCATCGACTGCTACTACTACAACGACGACGACAACGACGGCGACGATGATGCTACGGCTGCTACTGTTTATGGAGAATGAAAGAGAAAGAGAGGGCCAAGAAAAAAGTGTAGGCTGCTTGAAAATCAAGTTAATGATATGAAGAGGGAAACGAGCGAGTTACGAGTATTTTTCGAGCGCGAGAGGGGAGAGACCTTTTAGAGCGATGGAGAGGAAGAATCAGAGTGAAGCGGTGGCGATGTTGGCGGCAGCGGTCTTGATGGGGGAGGGGGGGGAAGAAGCCGGGGCATAGGGTAGGGGCGGAGGGGGGGGAAGCAGGAAGGGAGAGGGACGGCTTTAGAGTGTAAAGCGCGGTCGAAATCGCGTCGCTGCAGGCGGTGACTGGGCCCTTAGAAGATTGGAAATAGTTGGGTGGAACAACAGCGGTGCTCATTCAACTCTGCTTTATTAGCCGAGCTATGCTTTTCGTAATTGTTCAAATATGCCGCGGTTGCACAATGATCGCTGCTGTTCTGTGCTTTTTTTTATCTATAAAAAATTACAATTTTATAACAGCTTATCTATTTTAATATTTTCTTCTTGTTTCATCGTTTTTTCGTATTGATTTAGTTTAGTTGTAATGTTTGTAAATTTGTCAGGTTACTGGCAAAATGATTTTTCAATTCGATTCATTTTATTGTTAGTTATTGAAAAAGAGGGATAAAAAGGAAGGAAAAGAAATGGAAGGAAAGGATCGAGAATTGTGATGGATTCGAGGCGTAAAAATACGTTGAATTTCAAATGGCAGCGAACAAATGAAGCGAAGAAAAGGATGGGCACACGGGCACACCGCAAAGGTTGCATTTCGCGACCTGTATCACCATTACCAGTACCAACGCTGCTTACACACTCTTTTCTTCCCTCCCCCGACCCCCTCTCTACACTCTCCCGCGCTCGCTTGCAAAGGAGGTCACCAGATGTACGAGCCACACTTTTTTCCTCTTCTCTCTCTCTCTCTCTCTCTCTCTCTCTCTCTCTCTCTCTCTCTTTCTCTCTCTCCCTCTCTCGCTTCTCATCTGTTAGCTTTCCGAGTCCCGAGGAAAAGAGATACTATTATACAAACTCAGTGTGGGAGATTTTTATTGTCGATCCGTCCAACTTTTTTTCTTTCGTTAGACGCTTGTTGATTAATCGAATTATTCTTAAAATTTTTTTTCCTCTCCTACCACAAACCTTTTTCCTTTACTTTTTTTATATTATATTTACCATTTTAATTGCGTTCGATTTTTTTTCTTTGTCTTGTACATTTTTATTACAAACCTGGATTGACTTATTTTAGTTATTAATTTTATAATTGAATTAAGATATTTATTAATTGCTGTATAGCTGCCCTGATAAAACATGAATTTCGTTCAAAATAATTACGTAAACAATGACAGTATAATTATTTTACGTCTGAATTTCCTATAGTTTTTTTTGTAAAATAAAAATTCACTTGATGTGCCCACGTTAAAATGCTCGCGCATCTGAATCTCTAATTAACACGCACACGATATACGCATTGGTGTTTAAACCGGCCAACGCCTACTTAACCTTCATTGAAAAATTTCATTCACACTTGGGGAAGAAAAAACAAAAATGTTTCGGATAAGAAAATGAAGGCCAGCGGAGGCCGCGCGGGGGCACATAGGCAGAGCCTTAAAAGGCAGTGAAACCTGGCGCAAGTCTTGTCTCCAGCGGTATATCTTCTCCCACCGAGATCGCCGCTCCTTTATTTTTACATCTCCAGCACCGCTCGGCGGATGGCGAATCGGTTTTTGCAATCCTCTCGACAATACCTCGTATTTTATGCAGGTTCGTTACCTCCCTCCCTCCCTCTCTCTTTCACGCGGGCGTGCCTGCCACCGGGCAAGAAAGAGAGAGAGAGAGAGAGAGAGAGAGAGAGAGAGTACGGAGCAAGGAAAGAAGAGGGGAGGTACGGGTTGGCGCGGGGGGTGGGGGGAAGGAGGTAGAGCGCAAGTCAGCGGTAATTGTCGGGCTGTGTACAACGCGCGTGTGCGCACTGCACGCACACTGTCTTAGCTACCTCAATTCTCCTCGAGAACTCGGTCGTTATTGTTGTCGTTCCTGGACTTAAGGTTGGTCGCTGTTTGACAGATGTTTGGCAGATTTCTCTGACATTAAACGCACGCGACTCTCCTTCTCTTGTTCATACTCTCACTTGTTCTCTCCCTCGAGTTTTTACGATATTTCGAGTGCTGCGCGGCTTTTGTGAATTTTCGCCGAATGATTCTCGTTCGACTATAGCCAACCTTGTTGAAATACGTGCACGTCATTATTCTCGAAAAATGTTTCGATCGATATGGCATTGTGTAGTAATAGCTGGAGAAGGGAAAGGGACATATATTAACTCGATGCTCGATGAAATATTAATACTCGCGTTAATAAATTGCATTATGGGTGGGCCGCTTGCCTATTTAATTATTCGAGTAATTAATTAATAAATTTTTAACAAATCAATGTAAATATTATTATAACGACGTACAGTTGCTTCTAAGCGAGTTGATTAATTTTTCATTTAAGGTCAGAATAAAAAATTCTTTGTACTTACAAAAAGAAAAAAGATTGAAATCTCGAGTTCTATTAGCATGACTCACGTTATCATACCCTCTTGTATACCAGACGATGAATAATCCAAAGCGTCGATTGGACTAGTGCCAGCGTATCAGCGCGCATCGTGTGTCAATACCCTCCTTCCCCCCCCCCCCCCAAGCTTCATAATTACGTTGCGTCGGAGCGGTCGATGAGGGTCGTCCGACAAGTAAGCACCGCATCCAGAGAGAGAGAGAGAGAGAGAGAGAGAGAGGTTGGGGAAGGGGGGGGATAATTAAACGGATTAAACGAGAATCAGGCAGACATCGGCTTGCTGCCTACTACTACGATGAAGAGGAAATAGCAGCTACAAATTCGTTCGGGTAATGGCAGTAATAGTTTGAGAGTGATTCGTGACTTCGGCCCAGGCAGCCTGGGCCAGGCTCCTTCCGCTGCGCATTTTACCAACTAGTCCGTTGGTTTTTCCTCGGGGAAAAAGCCTAGTGGTCAGGAGGCTCCTCTCGAGAGAGCATCGAGTTACTCCCCTCCCTCCTATATGCCACTAGTCTGTCACGAGTTCTCTTTTGTCCGGTCTCTTTCTCCAAGTCGCGGCAGCTGGTACAATAGTCGCCTCCTCACCTCAGCACCCGCTCAGCCTCTCCTTCTATATCCATTGCTATACGGAGCGGGGCGCACTCTTCTCGAGCAGCATTTCTCATTTTCTCTTTCGTTTTGCAGCCCTCTCGTGAATTTATAACCTGTTTTTCGAGTCCTCCCCTCCCACATTTCTCTTCCGACAACGCTGCCGACGCCGCTCTGTTGCTGCAAGTCGCAAGCAAGCGCCGCCGCCTCTTGTATTGCGAATTTATTAACTTTGCTCTAGTGGCTAAAGAAATTCAGTACACGCGGAAAATGGAAGAAAATTTATTGGCTAACCCCTGCTTAATGGGAAATTTCGTTTTGCCTCGTTCTTGCGCCCCTGATAAAAAACAATCCACTGTTTATTTATATATGCGAGCCAACATTTAATTTCGATAACTCTAATTTTACTATTACTTGTATTTCGATGTTTATTATATATATTGTAGAAAAAAAAAAGAAAAAGGAAAAGAAAAAAGTGAAGGAGATAATGAGAAAATGTTGAAATGATGCGAATGTTTGTCTGTCAACAGCTGCTGGGTGGTGCCTGCTTCAGCCATGGGCCCTACACATTTTACAAGGCGGTGCGGATCGGTAGTAACCGAGTGCTGCGGCTAGGCAGTTTCTTTCTAACGAAGCTTTGGAGCGACGCCGATCTTGTGAGCATCGGCGAGCTTCAACTGCTCTGGATCGACAGTCGCGGGCCAAACACACCACTTGCCTCGCTTAGGCTCTACTTTCTACCTGAGAACACGCCGGACGGGCGCAGAGACACACATGGAGAGGTTAGTACACGCTTTTTTCATCAGATTTTCCTACTGAAACCTAAATGCAGCGAAAAATATTCAATTTTAATGGCAATTTAACGATGAAACTTATTCAAGTCTTGTCCCTTTGTAATTTAAAGAGCTTATCAGCTGTTGTTATCAGTATACTGCAGCGTATGAGGTCAATCAATAAAGTTCGTAATAGGAGGTCCAGAGGTACACGCTCGGACTGTTGCTCGCTTTACAAGAGATTGCGAAAATCATTGACGAAACTTGACAGTATTGATGCAACGCTTGCTTGCCTGTCTGATGTCGTTGAACTTGCTTAAAGTTCGGCTCATTCGATCAGCGCCCCCTTCTTTTACCTTTCAACTCATAAATGGCCAATAAAATGATTTGAGCCTGCTGTCATTGCTCGAGTCCGAGAATTGCAATTTCTTGCTGGTGTGATTAAATTTATTTGTCGCTCACTACCCTCTAGAAGCTCATAAAGTTCGATTAAAAGCCGCGTTGCGTGTAAAAAGAAAAAAAATGACAATTTTACAAAGAGCACGGAATGATGCTCGTTAGCTAGGATGATGTCGTCTCAGCGTTCGCCTGAGAACTCTGAAGAAAAACAAAAGAAGCGAGAAGAAACAAGTCGTGATAAACGGAGGGGAAAATAATCCGAGCAAGAAAATCCGAAAAAGCGAAAAAGAAGAGCGGTGGAAAAAATGCGTTTGCAGGTTGCTGTTTTAGGAAGAGGGGACTCTCGGAGGCGATGTAGAAGCAGCTGGGAATATTACTGGCTAGGAAACGAGTAAAGTTGACGGGAAACAAAGCAGGGAAAAGTGAGCGGGAGCGAAAATGAGAGCTGCCTAGCAGCGAAGGAGGAGAGAAAATAAAGCCGACGAGCCGGTGAGAGTCGGTGGCTCCCTCAAGTAAGCCAGGAGAAAGGGATGAATGAGGGGCAAGGGGCTAGGGCAATGCTCGCGTACGGGAGCTTGCGCTTGCGCCACTGCCGCCGAAGTATGGACGAGGAGCTAGATGTAAAGTGAAAGGGAGAGCTTGCCGGGATGAAAGAGCGACGACGACTGCAAGGGCTGCCAGGAGACGAAATAAAAAGCCTACAAAAAAAAAAAGCTTTGTAGCTCGAATGAAAAGTATCGCCATAAATATCTTTTTGTACGCGAGAGCAAAGCAACCCTTTCCTTACCACCCCTCTTTCGCTAAGTGTCTCCAATAATTATGTGCCTCATTTCTCAACTTTGAATTTCACCTTACTGTGTACTTAATAATCCTCAAACCATGATCTAACATGTGCAAATAGCGTTTATTAGAAATAAACTAAAGAACTTGTTTCTTCTCTTTTTTTATATTGATGAAAAATAAAATTTTATTGCTTCAAAATCGTTGGCAAATATTTTTGCAATATTTCGCCAAATTATTTCCGGCGGAAAACACGTTAAAAAATGTTGAAGAAATATCTAACTGAAGGAAAAGCAAATAAAATACTTTTTATACGCTAATAAAATAATCTGTTTGTAAGAATAAAAAGAAAAAAAAGGGACGAAGAAAATGCGGCGGAAGCATAAAAGTTCATTTCAATCATAAAATGTTATAAAAGTACCAAGCCAGCACTCTATTCAGCTTTTGCTCTCCCTCTCATTCTGTGATATCCATTCCATTTGCGGACAAAGAAAACGAATTATTCTCGCGTTGATATTTTTCTTCGCATTTCAAAATTTAAAAAGGCCATTAGAACATGTAACCGTTCGAAAGATTTTCAACTTAAGCTCTCGTAATCTCGAGAAGCAAAAAAAAAAATAAATAAATAACAAACAATAAATAAAAAATAACAAGTCGACAAAATACATTTGTAAACATCTAATAAAACGCTAGTAAACGTTTGAGTTTGAAAAACGAGCAAAATCCACATTTCCTTCCTCCCTGCTCTGATAGGTTCCAGCAAAAAGACACACGCGTAATCAGAATAACAACAACGCTCGCTTGTAAAAACTTGACCGTAACATGCGTGTGCCAATACATATTCTCGAATCAAAACTATATAGGGTTAACACGTAAAACCAGCCCTGCCATCCATGATAAGTTTGCCTGGGCTGTGTCTCTCTTTTAGGCGATTTTCGCACGTTTAGTTCGCAAAATATTTTAATTCACGAGCTGGGAATATTTCTCCTTCTCCCTCTCTTTCCCTCTTTTCAAATTATTTCGTTTATTTTATTTTTTAACCACCTCAACCTAGCTGTGTACGTTTATTTTTTATTTTGGAATTGTTTTCTCGGTGCATTCGGCTTAATTGGTAAAATCTGATTGAAGCACGCTCAACTAAGTGATTAAAAAGCTCAAAATCGTATAAATAACATCGAGTCATTATCTTTGTCATCAATTTTCATGTTTAAACGTCAATTAATTTTTTAAATATTTTATTTTTTACGATGAATACATTGTATAACATTTCCTTTTCAATGATTGTAATATTAAATAAATACATAAATAAATAAATATAATAAAAAATAAAATACATTGTTATTTATATTGGATCGTAATAAATACAGAAAATAGCAGTTGGATACTGGTCGCAATGTCCATTCCGAGATTCTAAAGGCTCTCAGTAAAAGGTTATACAGCTAGGAAGCTTCGGAAAATACTCGGCATCGTCGTGCAGTTCCCACTTGTAACGGGACGTGAGCCAACCACATACATAACATGATACGATGGCTTTGCAATTTTCATACATAAAACTTAGCTCGTAAAACTGCGATTCGACGAACCGGAAAGAAAAGTCCCTTCCCTTCTTCATCCAAAAGAAATTCTTCATTAATGTGCAATTCTTACTGTTTTTCTTCCTTTATAGTACGAATAAATAATAAAAACTTTAGTCAAACAACAATTGTAAAAATAAAATTACTAACATGTTAATATTGGTTGGAAAGGTGAACTGCACACAATGTTTGTCATTACAGAAATGTTCATAATTAAAATTTGAAGAGATAGAGAAAGGTAACAGATTTAACATGGTTTGTGATAAAAGCTCGGGGACGTTACCTTCTACCCTTCTTTTTCAGTCTCCGCCTTACAATCGAAAGAGAAAAAGAGATGCGTTTCTCAAATAAATCGCATGAACAATCTAGGTAGCTCTAACGCCTAAAGCGAGCAACCGCACAAGCTCCGCTCTATGTTAATAAGCTTCCTCGGAAACTTTCTCGTAATTACGTACGCCCGGGCTTTTCTCGGAATGGGAGAGCACGAGGAAACAGATAAATAGGAGACAGATGAAATTCCATTAAATGTTGCAATTGACGAAGGGAGATATTTTCAAAATTTTACAATATAATTTCGAAATAGAATTGTAAATAAAATTACGCTTGCGGACTGTGCGGAAGCCTATAGATGATGCTGATCCTATAGGATCAGCATCAGCAAAGAAAAGATGCGCGCTGGGTAAGTGTGCTGGTGGGAGAGGTGAATGCACCCTCAGAGAACACAGAGTACGTGTGTGCCTAGCGCTCTTCCTTTAACTCGTTGCTTCTTCTTTCCTGCCCGCGCTTACCTCTCCCACCCATCCATCCACATCCGAGGCTCGTCTTCGGAATTCCGCTCGCGGCTATCGGGCCTCTCCGTCTTCGCAAAGAGCCAGGCCAACGACTTTGCCCTTCGTTATACGCGGGCCCGCGAAAATTATCGCCTTTAGACTTTTGCGCATCCTCGTATTGCCAAGTGACATCGGTGAATTTAGAGATATACAAAGCATTAACACTTGCCAATATTCCAGACTGCCCAAGAGACTATACGCATTGCCGACTTCTTTTTCTCATGCTTCATCATCTAAGAGTAAATAAATTAAAAAAAATGACGTCGTTGTTTACACAGCGCATGCTGATTCGTCAGATCTCTAGCTTTCTCTGGCGTATGAATGAAAATGTGGCATGAAGCCGCGCGCATCAAAGATCAAGAGAAAGAGAGAGAGAGAGAGAGAGAGAGTTGGCGAAGGGGAGGGGGCGAATATAATCGACGGTTTATGCAGAAGCCTGCCGTGTCGCTTTGGGATGTATAGCATGAGGGACGAGCGAATAGAGAGAGTAGAGCTGCGATTGCCAGGCCAGAAATGGAAAATGAAGAACCCGAGAGTAACTCGAGAGGAGAAAGAAGAAGCTGGTGATGGCCTCTCTCTCTCTCTCTCTCTCTCTCTCTCTCTCTCTCTCTCTCTCTTTCACTCACTCTTACTTTATCTGCCTGTTGGGAAAATTATGTAGTTGTCGTGTCAAAGGGACTTTTCTCTCTCTCTCTCTCTCTTTCTCTTTATCCAAATCTTTTTTTCACAGACTTTTTGTGCTTTTACTTTAATTTGGGTAAAATGAGTAAAAATTTCTTTGTTTGCCTTAAATTTTCTAAATAAATTTGGGTAATTAAACAATGTTCGAGTTATAGACGCGTATACAAAAGTAAAACTTGAACAAAAATAAAATATATTTTTACTGCTGCTGCTGCCGCGGGTACTACTGGAATTCAATTCCATTTGGTAATTTTCACGTTGATTTCAAATTAATTAAAAGCAATTGATATTACCAATGCAACATATATAACGAGCACATGCATAAATAGAATTTAAAAAGTCAATTTCGTCAGGTAGTCGCGCGCACCCGTTTGCAAATTCAATAAACAATGCGCCCTTATTAATCATTCGTACTGTCTATGTATTCATTAAACAAATTAAACTTTGCTTAGGTGTGTTGTTAGCGCTGCGTGACGTTAACATTATCAAATTATAATACGCCGCAGTTTGCGCACAAAGAAATATGTATGGGGCCAAATTAAATTGTTTCCCCCGGAATAGCCGCTGCTGCTGCTGCTATCGAAAATACAATCATCCAGAAAAACAATTGTTTACTTTACGTAGGTCCTAATAACTTCGTTTGCCTCTCGCACACTGAACCTCTTCCATTTCTTACCAATGCGGAAACTTACATTTTTCTCCCGTCGAAACACTGATTTACTTCGAGTAACAACCTGCCACCTGCTCCCTCCCCCGAATAAACATGCTCCTCCCGGCGCCACTAAGTTTTTTTTTGCTTTTATTGTTGCCGAGTTTGAGACCCTTCTCAGTTAACGGATAGAGGCAGAGAGGAGGAGCAGAAGGACATGCAGGAAACTTGGAAGTTTTCGTTTTTAGGACAATCGCGACAACTGTGAAAGAGTTTTCGCTTTTTTTTACTCTCGCATCCTACATAGATTGCGAAGACCGCTGCCAAGATTTCACGCGGTGAACTTGGACATGAAATTGGATTGATTATATTACATTGGTTTTTTTAACTGTTTTTATGATTCGGGCTCTTAACTATATTACGCGTTTATATATATTTGTGTATTTTTTAGGACTTTTTTAGGGGAAATTTTTATTGTGATTTGTCACTTTTTCACTCATTTTTCTTTTGATATTTAAATTTTTACAGCGATAATGGAAGAAATTTAAAATAGTTACGTTTTCACTTTTGCAGTTGAAAAAAAATAAAAAATGAAAAAGGAGACAAACCAACAAAACAGCCAGCTAAAAATATAAATAAATAAATGAAAATAAAAAAAGTTATTTTATCAAGTTGATACGTTGAAACACAATCTTTTGGCCAGTTGCAAAAGATTAATAGTTGAGCATGCAGTCAAAAAGAAATGAATTAATTCCTTGCGATTTTAATTGCCGGGTTATTAAAAAGTGACAGGGCGGCAACGACGAGGTGACGAATAGAAGGAAGCTTTGGTTTCACTTAAAAACAGGCTATACTCCTCATCAATAGCAACAACAACGGGGCCTACAATTAAGGTGTGCGTGTGCAATACAAACGCACACGGCGGCCCTGACTACACGTGTCAGCTCGTGGCGCGGAAAACATATTTGCGAATAGATACGCAACGGGGGAAGAGAGAGGGATCGGGCTATTCTCCACGTGTTTCCATGGCAACCCATCCCTTCCGCTCTCTCTCTCTCTCTCTCTCTCTCTCTCTCTCTCTCTCTCTCTCTTCTTACCCCCTCACACATCTCTTGCTTCTTTCGGCTCTGTTTGATAAATTCACCATTCTTTGCTATTCCTTCATCTCCCTGTTTCTCCTCTTGCTCTCATCTTTGTCCTCACTACCTCCGTACGAACCAATATTACTTCTTTTCTGATCTTTCGCCCATGTGATTGTGTGATTTTTTCCCTTTTGGCCACTTACTATGATTCCATTTGCATATATTATTTTAACTACTAAAAGCTATTTTCATTGCTCACATGAATCCGTAATTTTACTTTGTAAAAATACAATTTTACTGTTTTTAGCTACGCCTCGGATTTTGTGCTTCACCTGCAATGTTTTCTCTTTTCATCAGTATATTTATTGTTTGCTCTTTATTTCACGAGAGCATTGTTCAAAATTTTTCACTTTAGTGAACATATATTTTTTTGCTCCGTTTTTGACACAACAGAAAGAATTTAACGCCTGAAAATATTTCTAAAAATACATTCATATGTATGAATTTATTTCAAATTCCTGAACGGATTTATTCCAGAATCTTTATTCGCCCATTCAAATTTAATAAAATGAGATTAAACTTTCTAGAATTGTTTGAATAAAAACAAAAAAAAAATCATTTTACTCAAGCGCCTTAACTGTAAACGGATTTTGTTCATTTTTAAAAACGAGTGTTTTATATGTATTTTTGAATAACACAATTAAATAATATAGCTCGTACAAAATTAACGCCTTTAAAAAATAGAAAATAAATTAAGAAGAAAATGAAAGCATTTCTAAATTCATCCCATCAGTGAGTGAACGGGATAAAGCTCTGTACTGGGGTTATAGATTTTTCGTGCGCCAGAGAAAAAGAACACTATAAACGAGAAGTTTCGAGAGGTTGGAGAGAAAGAGAAGGGCAAAGCAGCCGGAGCATCAGCGGGAAAATGGTTGAGCGTCGCGCAGAGGTAGAGCAGAGGGAAATAACCAAGGGTTTCGGATGGAGTAGGGGCTAGGAGAAAGGGGAAAGAGAAAGAGAGAGAGAGAGTCGACGTCGAGCTCTCGGTACTTTCTGTGTGCTGAAGTGTGCGTGAGCCCGTCTTGTTTGTGTTCCAGCGAACAGACGATGTCGTCTTATTTATTCAGTATTTTTGTGGGAACATTAAGGATGAGGCGTGTCATAGACAATTTTTTCGTTCTTTCAATTGCACAAGATTTGTGCGCAACCTTCGCTCGAAAGCATTGAATTTATTTTGGCTGTTAATTTTGCTTTTATATGCATTCATCTAGTAAATTAAATTATGTCCTTTAAATGTTTTTATTTACCACTGCTTTTTGTCGAAATTAAAAAAATTGCTCCATAGTCAAACTTTTCTGCAAACAAAAGCTTAGACTAGAAAAAATACCAAGAAGAAATTTAACTATATCAAAAAAAAATAACAAATTCGAAAGGGCGCAAGCTTCGAAAGATAGAGAAAGAGAGAGAGAGAGAGAGAGAGAGAGAGAGAGAGAGAGAGAGAGAGAGAGAGAGAGACATTATCTGTACACGCGTATAGTGCATACGCTCAAGAGCATAGCTGCGTATGGTTGGTTGCGAGAAAGGCCTCAAATTTCCTCTGTACATATACGCGCCCCTCTTTTCATACTTTGACATATAATCCACGTTAATTGGTATTCCGAGGACGCTTTGCAACCTTTCGCGACGACTCCCCCCTCGTCCTTAGCTTGACCTGTGCCTGCGCATCCTGGGGTGGTAGCTTTGGCCGTGCGCCTAACTGCTTCACCATCCTCGTTCTACGTCTGACTGTCAACGATGTTGTGTATGATGCGTGCGTGCCTGCCCCCCCTCCCCCTCCCCCGCCATTACCCAAACCTTCTCCCCCATGTGTGTGTGTGTGTGTGCGCGCGCGCGCGTGTGCACATACAGACGAGCGAGGGTCCGATTTTCCTTTCCTTTCTCCCAGCCAGCGACTCTTGGCGTGCGGAATTTTCTTTTACCGGCGGAGCTTATTTCAGGAAAATTCCATTATTCTATCTCCTAAACTGTCCTGGGGCTTAATGTTTTTTTTTCTTCCCTGGATTGCGAATGTGATTTGATTTATCGAACGGCGTATCAGAAATTGCTTGTATCGATTTACAAAACCTACTTTCATGTCACGTATTCGAGTTGATATTTTATTATTCGTTCGTTCTTACTTATTATTACGGACAAAAATCTTTTTTTACATATTTTGCGTACTAAAACTTCTTATCACTATAAACGTATCATTTCAAGAAATCCTGGTGTTTTTTTTCTTTTTACACAGCTTCAAATAAAACGTAAAATATAACGTTTCAAAGTTTTTTTATTTCGTTTTCTGTAAGGATTAATGTATCGGTTAAGCCTTTAAAAGCTCATAAATGACTTGAATTTCTAAATGTACGGAATAGAGTTTTCATTTTCTATTGAACAAATAAATCGTAAGTTTTAGCTGATTTATTTTCTATTACTACTCTTTAATTGTATTTTCAATATTAACTTTAATGATCTGTAAGAGCTCAGATAATTTTATTAAATATCCGATCAAAAAATTTTTACTATACCTGGGAGGTTAAGATTATTTTTATACACACAGGAAGTATTATAAGTCTTTGCGTTTGGAAAGTTTCGTAAACTTTATGTTATATCGATTCAGGGGAGTTGAGAAGAATTTTTAATAGTCAAGACATAAAAGAATATTAAAATTTACTGTTTAATATTAAATTTAACTTGATAATATTGAAAACTTTTGCCCGACATATTGCATTATCATTTATCGAAAAAGTAAATTGCGTTATGTAAAGTTAAGACAAAACTTGATAATTTTTACTCTTATAATATAATATCCCTTGTAGTTAAAAATGAAATATCAAAATTCTACTGTCCTTAAACCTTTTTCATTAAAATTTATAAGCTTTCTTTTTTAATTTTATATTTATTCAATGACAAGGAATTTTGCGTTTAGTCATTTATTTTTGGAAACATGTTTAATTTATAGACAAGCAAAACCAAAGCAATTATACATACGTCAATAAATAAAAAGGACAAAGCCAAACAAACATAGTATGCTAAGAAAAAGCTAAAGAATGGAAGCTAAAGACAAGTTTTCTACGTCTCTTGCCAAGAATTTTTACGATTTACAATTTACAAATTGCTCTTGGCACATCAGCAACCCGCCCCCACAAAGCCTCTCTTTCTGAGATTGTTTGCCTCTGAACTGTAATTTAGCTTAAGAAAAAGAAAGCAAAACAAAAAGAAACAAAACAAAAATAATAATAATAGAAAATAAACAATAAAGGATATCTGGTTTAAAAATATACTAATTTCTGTCTAATTTTGACAAAGATCTTTTGAACAATCATTTAAGTGTCTTCGATGTATAATATATCAGGTGGGATTACTCAGTCGATAAGTGCTAGTCTGATATACTCAAACACTCGATCTGCGCATCGTGATACTAATGCTTAGTGTATCAAAAGAAAAGATATTCTTCTTCTATTCCGCCGCGCTATTAGAAGAGTAAAATGGAAGCGGTTCCCACCACAACTTGGTAAATTGAGTAAATTGCGTAATAATTTTTTTCTTTTATTCTTGCAAACAGCCAACCGCAATATAAATAAGCGTAGGAAAGAAAAATAAAAATATAACAAGGCTGTTACGCGATTGTGTTTTATAGACAAAAGAACGTATGCATAACACGTCGTTATCTAATCGACTTGGCTCTTATATTTTACGCGGATTATTAGCTTTAAAAGCACTTGGAAGCAAAGTAACAAAGAGTTACTTAAATACATTATGAAGTATGCGCGTCTGTGTGTTTAGGTGTGTTGGCTGCGATCAAGCGTGTATGGAATTTCCTTAATCTGCTCAAACGAGTTCTACAGATTATGAAGATTATGAATTTTGAAATAGGAAAAACCAGTTGTCGCGAGTTGCCTGATGTGTATCGGTAACTAATAAACAGGTAAACGCCCATTGGCAGTCGAAAAATTGAAATATTGTAATGCAATAGTGTGTGTGTTCACCGCAGAATACATCACCATTTTTTCTCCTCTAACGCTATGTAAGATAATGAAATACTAGTCAAATGTACGTGTCCTTAAAAGATATTTAAAAAAAAGAATATTTGAAAGTTTGTAATTCAAGAGAATTTCCTGATATTTTTTATCGTATTTTTTATATTTTTATTCGCTTTTTCGGAAAAGTAACCGTAGTACTAAAAATATTTTATGGTATCAAGGTATAGGAGTAAACACTTTATATCTCGTATAAATATTCAACAATACTCAAGCTATATTATAAATTTAATAAATATGCAAAGCTGCACTGTTTATCAAGATGTATTTTTGTTAATAATTTATCCGAATTTAATTTACAAGTCAATAGCAACAAACTATTATTCAGCGACCGTTGTATTGCAAATAAAAATTATGTAATTAAATTTCTTCAATATTCCAAATTAATTTTTAAATTGTGGTTGTGGTAATATAACAATTGCGCTTGAATAATCTAAGTGAATTTACAGTTGACAATTGTAGAAAAAAATTTCATGTCTATATTTTTAGAGTTATTTGTACATTGGTATCGATTCCCGATTCATCTCGTAAATTCCATTTTTGCATTTATTTTATTTTCAACAACAGTTCGAAAATATTTTTTCTTTTGTATTTATTTATAATATCTAAAGAATTTTTTAAAACTGTTATTCAAAACGAAAAAAACCTTTAAAAAAAGAAGGATTAAATTATTCGCAAAAATTTACTAGAAATGCAAATAAAATCAAACCTTCTATTGATTTAGTATATTAAAGCGGAATTCCATACAACTTTATGCTACTCTTAATAATTATTTCTTTAATAATTCTCTAGAAATAATAGTATTTAGATTGGGACATTCATTTTTTCTCAAATTAAATAAACTACCATTACTGTTACGTGAACGATTATGTGTAATCTTTGAAATTTACTGTTAGCTTGACTTTCCAAAAATCACGCTTAAACATTATCATCGTAAAGGACATACATTTTTCTGAAAATAAAAAAAAAACTAATAGCAATCCAATTTTAATTTAGAATAAAAACGGCAAATAAAATAATAAAAATCCCTTCAATATATATATATATATATACATAATTTGAGGTGAATGTGATGTCCCGGACCAAGTTATCGATCGACGAGCTACTATGTGATTAAACTGCAAGCCAGCAACAGCAGTAGCAGCCACTTGCACGTACACGTTCACGTCTGCCTCCCATACTCATCCCTCCAGCTCCCTCATGTACATTAAAAGGTCAAATCTTGAAACTTTTTGACTCGCTCGCATTTATACGAAGCTGATGATTATTTTTGATAATCAAGAAGTTATTTTTCATTCCTATTAATTCTGCAGTTAAATCCATACTAATTTCACAAAGATTACCATGACTGTAATAACAAAAATAATAAAATTTGAGATAAATGACCTAATTACTGTCGTAATTAGTATTAGTTACGCTCTTCATTTTGTATTTATTTATTTTCATTAAATGTCTAAATGATTATACTATCGAATATGACATAGGTCTACTATAGCTGTACGTAACAATAGCGAACAAATTGTAATTTATACGTTATGTATCTTCAGTTTTAAAATAGCATTCTAGTTTACCGACTGCTTTAGTATCAGTCGATGTCACGATAGTACACACAGTGCAACGACAGTCTGTGAGGCTACTGTGATGTAGTAGCCTTTACTATCACATCAATTGATTATTCGAGTAACTCAAAAAGAATAATTAATAATTTTTTGAAAATTTTTTTCTGCAATACAAAAATAAGTGTTGGCTTTTAGCTTTCACGGATATTTTTTTATTTAGATAAATTGTTTTAAAATTTCTCTCTCAGGGCCGGTAGAAAAAGAAAGGAAGAGAATAAGGGCAATGATGACCGAGCGGTTAGCTTGGCATACTGAGCCCTAATAAAGGGGCCCATGACCAATAAATAAAAAGAAAGAAAGGAAGGAAGAGAAAGAGGGAGGGAGAGGGACGCGGTGCGCTTTCATAAAAATCTCATTACAGAAACGAGAAATTCATTTATCATTTGTAGAAAAAAAGAAATCTAGTAAAATTTAAAGTTAATTAATAAATAATTGAAAAATCTCTATTTTTTCATTTAAATCTGTATCTTCTCGTTGAAACGAAAAAATTTCTCGAATATATTTCAATTCTCATAGCTTAAGTCATTTTTAATGTTAAACTCTGGAAGGGTGTATTATAAATCGAATATGAAAGCCCGGCTGTGAGTGTAGCGTAGCAATCGATAAGGTAACAGTAATTTACCGATAAAAGATGTTAAATTTTGGATATCTTTAATAGGACTTATTCGCAGCTGATTACTTTGTATTCTGTTAGTATGGATATTACAGTTAGGCAAATGTGTTAAGCCTGTCGAGTGAGCTTGATCTTTTTTCCTTGAAATAATATCGAGATTTATATTTGGTCAAAGAAGCGAAGTAGGAAAAGTCGTCTGGCTTATGGTCCTGTTGCGATTCATTAATTAATTCTTCTTCTTTCCTTCTCCTTTGTTTTATTTTGTTTTGGTATGACCTTTTTCTACGAAAATGTTTTTAAGTTTGTTGTTTAGTGGTCCGGACAGCATGCAGGGAATAGATTAAAAAAGAGATAGAGAGAGAGAGAGAGAGGAGGGAGAGAGAGAGAGAGGGAGAGAATGGGCACTTTAATATAATTGGCTGTACATCGACAATGTACGCAATAATAGTCTAACCCTCTCTACCATCTCCTGCTCTGGAAATCGTAATTAATTTACTCTCGACGATTCTGTCGATCTCGTTACTAAATGTCGTGAATCATCAATACCGTAATGCATTTGGCATGCGAATGAATACCGTGTTATTATATTATATGCATTGTTTAAATACGAGGAAAATCCCTGCCCTCAATGTTCCCCTGCTGGATTAAATTTAACATTAAATTTTATCATGAAATAAACGCGTGCATAAAACCAATATGAAACTACCGAGAGCAGCTACAATTTTCTTTACTTTTCTGCTAATTAAATTATTTTCTTTATTCAACTATATGTAAAATCCAGAGATGTTCTTTATTTGAAAAATAACTTTAAAGCTTGGCGTAATTAATTAAAAATCAAATCGAGCAATCCGAAAATTCTTGTTTTATTTTATCTCTTTCTCCTTCTTTTATCTCTTTTACTAGCAAGTATACAGCAAGTATTCATTCTATCCGCTGTTTTGTATACATCCACTAGGATTTAGTCTTTTCCTCCGCTTTTTACGTTTATTCAGATCCTCTCGGTATATCTTGCTTTTTCTCTCATCTCTTATTATTAAAAAATAAAACAAAAGGAAAAAAACCTATTAAAATTAAGTTTAAGGTACTATATTTAATTAAATGTAACAATGACAAACGAGAAAAAAGAATAGAACTAAACTGCCGAAGTAAATGTACGACCACAGCAATAAAAGTTATATTTTTAATATTTTTATTAATTTTATTATAGTCGCGGGGATAAAGTTTTTACTAGAAAAAAAGCATTGCTTTTAATCGGCGGACCCGGAAGTGAACAAAGACGAGTGGGACCCACAGCTCGAGCTCTCCTTCCCTCCTCATTCTTCGGCTATACAAGTTCGCGTATCACCCCGCCTCGGGCATGCAGGTGCCCGCTCGATTCTCTCTCTCTCCCTCTCTCTCATTCTCGCTCGTATAAGTGTGCGCTCAGCTACATATACAAGTGTTAGTCAGACGCTTTCGTGTGAAAATATGTGGCTCAGATTGCAAGCCGCTTAGAAGCATCCCAGCCGTTAAGGCTGCCGCCCGCGGCAAAAATCGAGAGAAAATTTTATTTAATTGAATAGGATAAGCTTGTAATTCTATGCAATCATTGGGACAATCAATACTAATGTTCGGAGATTGAAGCCTTGTGCAGCTTAACTGCGTCTATCGATCTGTTTCTAGGCTCATAGACAAATTGATCAAATAGATTTTTTTTCTTTTAAATTCGTTATTTTTGTGTGCCAGGCGTGCTACGGGCACGTAATGAAAATTTCACGTTTTATGCATTTAGTGCGTCTCGGTGAAATTTGTACTAAAATAACATTTTAATTTTTCAAAGCTTTTTACTTCGAATAGAATGTGAATTTTTAAAAAAATATTTTTAAAGCGTGTCATTTTTGCGCTGGCCTGATGAAAAAATGATAAAATAAAAAAAAATAAAATAAACAAGGATGATAAAGAAACGTTAAATTAGCGTTTGTGCCAATCATATTTACAATTTTAATATTAACTCCAAGTTGAGAGAAGCTACAATACAGATAGAAGCTAAAATTACTCATGTATGTAACGATATGGGAGAGGAGAACTTGCGCTCGTATTCATCGTGAGCATAAATGTACGCCGGCACACCGAGCGCCCCAGTGTTGGTGTATTCGTGCAAAGGCAAATAATGAAATGTGTCATGAACACGCTGTTATGTGATTTGTCTGAGGCTTGAATTCGTAATATTCATATTTTTTTCTCTTCAACTCCTTTTGAATAGTTCGTTAACATTTATCATTTGATTAATTAATAAAATATTTTTATTCAAAGCATAAATAAATTTTCAGAATTTCCAACTATTATTTTATTCAAATTTTTCATTAAGGTAAAATGTTTCAATATATTCAACAATTATATCAACAAGATAATTTGCTTAATATTTTTCCATCTAAAGTTTACACTTTAATTTGATAACAGAGCGATTGTAGGTTTCAGATATTGCTTGATAAAATACAGATGGCAGATGATTTTATCTTGATTATAATTTAACAATGTCATATTGTTCTAAAGTTACAAAAACATTTTTATTATAAAGGATATAACATTGTCGTTCGTAAACACTAATATAATGAATATTAAATATGTGTCTATTATCAATAAATATTAAATTTCAAATATATA